>CBVK0101320440.1:0-17442 GCA_900067695.1 Picea abies
ATCTCACCTTTTTCACAAACTTGTTCTCTAACAGGCCAAACCATCTTTCACTAGGGCACCCGTTTATGTATCTGTATGCTCAACTCCAATTATTCTTTTCTTATTTGGTAATTGTATAAATCCCTTTTTTCCATCATATACATAGTTTTTTTTCAGTCTTCATCCCCGATGGAATTATTTTACTTGGAAAAGCAACCCATGTCTCCCTTGGTTGGGGAATCCACCCTTTTTCATATCGACATTGTTAACAAACCCCAAGTATCCCAAATCCATGTACCCACAATCTTTGAGTTTTCCCACTTTGTTAGCCTCCAACACATTTTAACCCCGCGTCTAGTCATCCCCTTGACTCTAGATCCAGTTTTAGAGTTGCTACCAATCATCCCTCAACACCCCAACCAAGGCCATCAATACCTATGATTCATCAACACTTCTTACAGTCATCCATCACTCGCTTGAGAGCCAGTTCACCAGTCAAAACCATAATATTTTGTTATCAAACTGCCTCGAGGGCACTGAATTTATATACATCATCATACATCTTCAGTTACAATCCCATATTTTGGTTTTATGACATGAGCATGGGACATGCATGCGTCGTTTGTATACAGACTTTATTTTTCCTTCCTAGAGAAAGGTTTGGTTCCCACAATTTTCCCTCTCCCTTAGGTGGATCTCTCTTTCATTTCCTCTCTTCACTCTTCCTTAAAATGGCATTATCATCAAAATAAACATTGATGTATTTTTTCTATATGTATGCTCCTAACCTCACACATTAGGGGCATCTGTTATCACCAAAAAATAATCCGCAACATTACAAACAACGGTTGAAAAAATACATCAATGCCAACAACAATTAGTACACCTACAATACCAAAATCCATCAAAAAGGCATACAAATATATACTTGTTTCAAAAATCAAATTGTGTAGGTTAGCCAAAGGAAGCAAGTGCATTGTGCATAGAATGCGCGGACCAACATAGCCCTAAACGCGCACTATGCACAGAATGCACAAGATGCATGAATGTCTACAAGAAAAGTCGAGCAATTATCATGAACAATGCATTTATGAATCTTTCTGGCCTCTCAACCACTTCCAGTCTGACCTCCAACACGATTTGACACTCAGATCTGAGCGAAATCTAGCTAGGAGGCTGATCAAGGGCTAAGAAGTGCCCTAAAAGGCGCCTTGTTCATAGTAAGAACTAGTTTTATCTTGCCATGAATGGACACTATAAATATGTGCCATGGGTGCACTAGAAAATAATAACTTCAAGGTATTGTTATGCTGCAATAATTCTTCTTGGAGAATCCTCTTTTTTCTTTGAATAATTCAAGCACTATAGCAAGGGACAATCCACTCACCCCTTGAGACGATTGCCATTGTATTTCTTCACCATTGTTACTTTCCATTGTATGAAGAGAAGAGCTCTCTATTAGGGAACTCAAGAGCCCTTCCAAGGAGGAAGAGGGGATTCATAAGTCCCCACCTTTCTCTATGGTGCTAGCCTACCAATACATTGATCCATTGGTAGCTATATGATTGCCATTTTTTATTTTTCATGGTTCTAGTTCTTGCAAGATTCTCAAACATTTATTTCCATTTGTTTTTTATCTTTATTTCCTTGTTTCATGTGTATTTGGTTATCTAATCAACTCACAAACCTGTTTCTTGTTTAGCTGACTTATCTAGGCAAGTAAGTGTTGTTCTTTTTCTCACCAATGTGGAAAAACCAACACAACAGTTGTTGCAAATAAAATCATAAAAAGGGTAAAAAATAAAACAAAAAAAAGAAAAACAAAGGGAAAACATACATAAAACAATGGAAAATAAATGTTTATATAGATAGATAGATAGATACAAAAAAACATTTTTGAACAAAAAGAACAAAAATGAGCATGAGGAGAAAAAAAACATTAAAATAAATAAAAATATCAAAATTAAAAATTGAAATAATATATTAAAAAATATATATATTAAAAGTAAATAAAATAAAAATTTAAAAGAAAAAAATAAAATAAAAAACATTTTAAAAAATGGGGGAGGTGGGGAGTGTGGGGGTGCTACTTATTTTTGGATTGACTTTTTGGTTCAAGGATCGATTTTAAGTTTTCAACTTGCAATGTTACCAATTTTCAAGGTCATGATTTCAAACAAGATGTAACTCTTGTCTGTTTGGATATTTAGACACTTAGGATTTAGTGAAGATATACTTGGTCTAATGTGTCGTTAGGTAAAAGTGTGTTTCTTTAGTATGCATTTGTAGTTAGGAAATCTGACGGTCACGATATGTTCCCAACATAGAGTGATCTTATGGTTCATACTCTGCTCGATCTTAACGGCCATTGATTTGTGGCTTAACACTCGATTGGTCCATGATCTATATTTAAAGAGCATGGAGGGTCATTTTTCGATGATCAATTGTTAGAAAATCTCTTGTAAAATCTCTTTGTAATCTTTTTCTTTTGCAATAATAAACTTCTCCAAGTAGCCACGTTGGTTGGGGCCGTGGATGTTTCACCGTAGGGTTTTACCAAGTGAAAACATTGGTGTGTTGATATTTGATCTGGTTATGTGAGTGGTTACTGAAGGTGTTCATCCTCTATTGGAATACCTGTGTTGTCGAACATGGTATCAGAGCCTATTTGAAGACCTGCTCCCGTTGTAGATCGAGATCGTGAAGTTGAGTTGCCTCATCTCCATTTTATGTCATTTCGATACATTTTTGGGTTGCGAGGACTATTCCATTACATCCGAAGCACTCGTTTCATTCAAGAGAACTTTTTGTTTCACTCGAAAAGTTTTTCTTTTGCCCAATATACGACCATTACAGTCAGATCTGGAGGTATAAAGATTGAGTATGCATTTTTAAAATTTTTTGTAGAGTAGTATTTTGATTTTGTTTTGGTTTTGTATTATTTATTTCCAGGTTTCTACTCTTTTAGATCTGCATATGCTATTTACCCCGCATCCTGTGAAATCTCGAAAAATCAGAAACAGATAGGAAAAGGTGCATCTTCCAGGTAAGCTAACTGAGATCCAACCCTTGTTGTCATCAAGAAGTGAAATTGTTTTCTTGTGTGAAAATAGTTTTTTTTCAGCACACTCTCCAACAACAACAAAAACAACAAAAATCCTCTTTCTGAACATTACAATATGTTTTACTAGACCATTTGTTTAAAAGTTGTCTTATTAATTAAGAGGTCTTGAGTTCATGTCTCTCTTTTATTATTTTTTTTGAAAAAGTTCATGCTAAATTAAGTGTATTTCACTTCAAGTATAAAAGTGAATCACTATAAGTAGCTTTAATATTCTATTTTAGAATTATTTATTTTGCATGCAAATTTTCTTTGTAAAAGTGATCCCCAATTCTCTTTATAAAAGTGTGTCACTTCATAAAACAACGTACACTACCACGTGGTCCTTTGGTTACCGTTTATGCATTTTTTAAAAAGGGCATAACTCTCACATCTGAAGTCCATTTTCAGTGTTGTTTTTTTTAAACCATATAAATTTTTGAGATCTTTCCATCCAGATCATCAGTTTTAGTTTTTAATCCATATTATCTACATATTTAATATGGTTTCTACAAGTAATATTTTTCTTACCAACACCAACTACTTCCAATGGAAATCTCATATGGAGGATTTATTAAGAAGTAAAGGCTTGTACCGGATTACCATGGGAAAGGAAACAACACCTACTGATGTTGATAAGAAAGTCAAATGGGATAATAGGAATGATGAAGCACATGGATTAATTAGAATGTCCATCTCTCCTGATTTAAGGTTCCACCTTCAATCAGTTGATCAACCCAAAGAAGATTGGGACAAGATTGAATCTTTGTTTGGTAAACACAATATTATTCAAGCACAATAGTTAGAAAATCAAGTACTGACCTTAAGTCCAATTGATTTTTCTTGCATTGAAGACTATCTATCTAAGTTTAAAACAATTATACTTTTATGTGAAGAATGTAAGATAAACATAGAATAAGAGTGTTTCATCTATCTTATACTTTCTAATCTTGGTAGTGCATATTCTTTGTTTGTATCTACCATTTATGCCATGCAAGAGGCTCTAGGGGCACCTTATAGAAAACCCAGTCTTGAGAACTTTTGTGATGATTTGATTAGAGAGCAAGATAATTTTGTACAACTTGGAGTGATCAGCACTGCAGGTACCTCCAACAAAGCCTTAGTTGTCCATCAGAAAGGTAAACCCACTCAGACAACTTTCTCTCCTAATGGTGACAAAGGAGAAAAATATAAAAGTAATAATATTGACAAACATTGCAACTTTTGTGATAAATATGGTCATGATGAGTCCAAATGTTTCAAGAAAATGGAATCTTTAGAAGCATCGATGAAGAAGCACAACATCCGTATTGATTCTACTTCTTCTTCTTCTTCTTCTCATAGACATGCACTTTCTACTTATGGTTTCTCCTTCAATACAACTTCTACTTCTTCTTTTGATGAGTGGATTATTGATTCTAGAGCATCTTATCATATGGCTAAGGATAGAGACATATTTTGTGCTCTAAATGAATGTAACACCAAGAAAATATTTGTTGGTGATGATAGATCTCTTAGTGTTGAAGGGTTTGGAATAGTTCAAGTAGAAAATGGTCATTTGAATGATGTATTATGTGTTCCAAGTCTTTCTTGTAACCTTCTATCAATATATCAAATCACTCATTCAGGTGAAGGTAAAATCATAGAGTTTTCACCTCACCAAGTTGTAATCAAGGATCTAAAGATTTGAAGCATGTTCTTGCAACTAGAATTGCTGATGATATTACCAGGTTGTAAAAGTTTGACAACTTTAGGTCATCATATTTTTCATCAATTTTTGTTACTCATAGCGATGACTTGAGAAAACTTCGGCATGAGCGGTTTGGTCATCTAAACTATCGATCATTGTAGAAACTATGTAATCAACAGATGGTGACTAGTATTCCTCTTATTTCATGCAAATATGGTGTTTGTGTTAGTTGTGTCTTAAAAATATAAAACCGAAAGAAGCTTAGACTAAAATTAAACCGGATGTAAGTCACTTTCATGTATTTGGTAGTATAGCATGGGCTCACATTCCTGATGAGAAAAGGAAAGCATTGCAGCATGAATGTGAGAAGTGTATATTTGTTTGTTATTCTGAAGATGTCAAAGGTTATAGACTTATTCAAACACATTGTAATGAAATTATTATTAGAAGAGATGTTAAATTTGATGAAAATCTCTTGGCCTAGGAGCCTAATTCGATGTTTGTGCCTTCTTTAGCCTGCAAGCATAATTCGACGATTGTTCCTTTTTCAGCCTATGATTCATCTTCGTCATTTGTGCCTTATTCTGTTCTGGTTTCTTCTTCAGATGATGACAGTGAGAATTAAAATCCACCTCTGACTACTCACCTTCCTCCAGATGAGTCCTTTGAACTTGAACCAGCACTAGCTCCATCGCTTCCTAGATGGGTACGTTCAACACGAGAAGCAGTTGGTGATATTGTTAGTGATCCTTCAGATCATCGTTGGACATGTTTATAGTTCCAACAAGCCTCTTCTCTTTTGGCTGAAGTTTTAGAAAATCATGATCCAGAGACATTTGTGAAAGCTTCAGGTCATCCAGATTGGGATACAACAATGAATAAAGAGTATCGTTCTTTAATGGAAAATGATACTTGGGATATTTTACCTCTTCCAAAAGGAAGAAAACTTGTTAGATGTAAATGGGTCTATAGAAATAAGTATGCATCAGATGGAAGTGTTGAAATACACAAGGCTCAGTTTATACACAAGGAATAGACTATAATGAAACCTTTTCCCCTATAGCCAAAATGAATTACATCTTCCTTGTTCTTTCCCTTTCTACCTCACATAAATGGAACTTCCATCATATGGATTTTAAATCTGCCTTCTTGCACAGAGATTTGCAAGAAGAAATCTACATGGAGAAACCTCTTGGCTATGTCTAGAATGACTCTAGCCTTGTTTGTTGCCTCAAGAAATTTCTTTATAGTCTTAAGCAAGCTCCCTGATCTTGGTATGCCAAAATGGACATATTTTTTATTGCCACTAGATTCTCTAGATGTCATTTTGATCCTAATGTCTATACCAAGAAAATAGGAAGCCATCTCATAATCCCTGTCCTTTATGTTGATGACCTTATCCTTACTGGTACTGACTCAAAAATTTTAAACCATGTGAAAACCAGCCTTAAGAAGAAATTTGAAATGACATACTTAGGCTTTTTGCACTATTTCCTTGGCCTCCAAGTTTTGCAAACCAATGAAGGAATTTTTTTTTCCCATTCTAAGTATGCTTGTGACCTTATTCGTCACTTTCACATGGATTATTGTAAGCCAATCCCTTCTCCCTTCCAGTCTAGAGTCAAGCTTACTTCCACCTATACTTCTCTTGAAGTTGATGCCACCCTGTACCGTCAGTTAGTTGGTAGCCTCTTATACATGACTCATACTTGTCTTGATCTTTCCTTTGTTGTTGGTCTTGTTGCCCGGTATATGAAAACTCCCCATGAAAGCCATTGGAAAGAAACTAAAAGGATAATTCTCTATGTCCATGGTATAGTTCAATTCAAGATACATTATAGTTCAGGGGGGACTCCCTTATTGGTTGGTTTCACTGATTCAGATTGGGTCGACGACCCTGATGATTGGAATTCTACTACAGGTTATGTTTTCATCCTTGGTTCTAGACTTGTCACTTGGTCCTATAAGAAACAACACACTATTTCACTTTCTTCAACAAAAGCAAAGTACTGAGTAGTGGCAAATGAAACTCAGGAATCCTTGTGGCTTTGACAGATCCTTTCAGAGTTTGGATTCAAGCAACAGCTTCCGACCAGCCTTTGGTGTGACAATCAAAGTGCCATCAATATCGCCAAAGAACCAATTCAACATCAACACAACAAGAACATCGATATACACATGCACTTCATAAGAAATCTCATTCATGATCAAGTTATTGAAGTGCTTTCTTTTCCCTACAAAAGATCAAGTTGCTAACATTTTCACTAAGTCTCTTACATAAGCAAAGTTTCCCAAACTTCAATTTATGTTAGGATTTCAAGAAGTTGTCGTTAAGGTGGGATAGGCTCTAATGCCTCCTTCCATCTCCTATTGTGTTAACATTGTAAATCCTTCAATCCTATCCCAATTTATTCTTAAGGGGTGATGTTAGGATATTTATACAGTTAGGAGTTAGTTAATTTCTACTTGGTCTAATGTGTCGTTAGATAAACGTGTGTTTCTTAGTTTGTTTCTTTAGTATGCATTAATATGCATTTGTAGTTAGGAAATTTGATGGTCACGATATGTTCCCAACATAGATTAATCTGATAGTTCATACTCTCCTTGATCTTAACGACCATTGATCTATGTCGTAACACCTAATTGGTCCATGATATATATTTAAAGAGCATGGAGGATCATTTGTCGATGAAACACTTCTTAAAATGCATATAAAAACACCCAATAAATGTGACCTAAAAAAAATAACCTTGGGTTGTTCTCATCAAATCAGTAACTAATATTGTTGTGATTGTAGGTACTTTTCACAATAATTTGCCCCAAAAATGACATCTAGGGGTAAAGAACAAAGTATTTTCATACCCTGAACATAAATCAAGAGCTATACAAGACCTTTATTTCCATCATAAGACCCTTATTTCCCCCCAAACCATGTTTATAACCTGAATACCATTTCTAGTTGGTAAAACCTACTCATGGCTTCAATATCCCACTTGGATGCTAAAAAACCTCGACCATTTCCAACAAATGATTCATGGTGTGGGCGCAATATATATTTTCATTCAAGGAATGTGTTGAGGTGTATTCATGCAACCCATATACATCTAGTAGTATATATATTATACAAGGGTCTCATGTGGTTATTCACGAATGCGATGAAATTATAGTTGTATAATTTTCATGGTTGTGAAGTGTTGTTATGGTTATTAACGCAAACCAACATCATTTAGGGATTAAGTCTTATTATTCTCCTCATGTGACCTTGGATAGACCTCTAGACACATTCCTCACACACAAATAACCTATCTATGATTCTCATAGGCCCTTTGGAGGTTACTGTTAAACAAGAGAGGTTAGATGTGGAGTTTCTAGGACTTTTCCATTGAACTTGATACTAAGAAGAAATTATTATGTCTAGACAGTATTTATCCACTCCCTTGAATATGGCCTCATACATGACACCCATTTTTCTAAATGTTACCTAATAATGATGTCCATATTCAATTTAGATACGAAGGACACCCTATAGAGGGTTATGTCATGGTTTTTAGGTGTTGTTAATGTTTCTCAAGATTGAAAATGTTTAGTAGGCATTAAGTCCATTATGTCCCCCCTAACCCTATTTCTTCCTAGAGACTTGATAGAGTATGTTTTGAAGGCTCTTGAATTGAATAATTCAATAATATGGTAAGGATCTAATTTTCAGTATTTGATGATGGTTGAGGCCCTGCAAACCATCCATCCTCGCGTGTGGTGGTATAAGTATATGTTCATGGTTCCTGAGCCACAAAATCTACATATATGTGTTAGAGAAGTTTTTTTCCCTCCCACAACCAATGAAAAGGGAATGGGGATGTTGTTTCTCTATCAAACCTATGGTCAACTCCTTAAGACCCATCCATTATGTTTGAAACATATTAATGGGAGCCATATTCAAATCCTACAGAAAATGCCCCCAAGTTAACACTCATTTTGTTTAGTCTATGATTTATTCATGGTTCTTGAGAATAAGAAGGTTCAATTAGGGTTTAAGGAACTTATTTATACCCTTAACCATCTGTCATGTTCTAGACTCATTTCTATTGTAGAAAACCTACCCATCAAACCCATATGGAATTTGAAGGACTATAAAGAACCCTTATAAAGGACTCATGTATTGGTGAAAGGAGTCATTCAAGGCTCTTAAGCTTGAGAATATTCAAAATTGTCCCAAGGCACTTTTTTTCCTTCATTGACCATGATCAAGGTCCTACAAACCATACTCATTGTGGAAAATTTGTTAATGGAATTCATGTATGCCCTTGAATCCAAATATCACATAGGTAGCATTTGTATTATGGTTTTGTAGGTTTTTTTCATTGAAATTCAACCTAAGAAATGTTGTCTAGGTCCTAGTGCCCAATTTTTTTCCTCCCCTGCCCATAAAACTAGATCAATAGAAAATCTGCATTTCAGGTTTAAGGACCTTGTTTTCCCCCTAGACCATGCTTAGATATTGAAAAATAGTTTTAGTGCACATAACCTATTTATTTCTTATTTATCATAGATATATTCATGATGTCAGACATACCATCCATAGATACCATCTAAGGGTGTCATGTGGTCATTTGAGGATGTGATCATTATGTTTAGTTGGAATCATTCATGGTGATTGATCCTAACAAGTATAATTTTGGCAACATGTCCTATTTGTATCCTATTTTGACATTTTATAAACCTCTAGACACATTCCTAGTGCACAAATAAGTTTGTGATGGTACCCATAGAAGCCTTACAGGCCATTGCTAGCCAAGAGGTTTTATGTGTGGGGATTCAAGGACTTTTTCATCTATCTTGAGTCCAATAAGTAATGTTTAGATAGAAATGATTTTATTTCCCTTCATTGACAAAGGCTCACAACTGGTAGTCCCATATATAAGGTTTAGGATTAAACCCTATTTATCTCTTTATGTCAGCCTTAACGTCTTCCAGTAAATTTCCAATCTCTACCCGAGTTACTCCCCCATTTGTTGACTTTGTGACTCTGGTGGGGAAGTCCCTGATTCCTATTTTATTTTTTGACATCCCCCTTGGACATCTTCTGCATAGATGGCAAATTTTCTCATAACCTTCCTTACATATATCCCCTTTTTGCATTAGATTCAACATATCCAACTATTCATCTCACATCCCTCTGATCAAAATTGTTTTCAAAATGTCACTACCCAAAGTGGTCTGTGAGGATATTTGTAAGTTATATTGGAACCATTCTACATAATCCTCCAAGTTATCGTTGTCTTTTTGTGTCATCTTGAATATTTCTTCCCTAAGTTATTGGGATCTTCCATGTTCTTGAGATATCTTAAGGAAAATTTTCTACATGTCATCCCAAGAGGTTATAATACCACCAAGACCCATAAACCATCTTGGGGCTGCTCCCTTTAAGGTGGCAGGGAACAATTTTACCTTCTGCAAATCAATGGTATAGTCATAGCTCTGACATAGTATATCAAATCTGAACAAGAATGCATCTATATATTCAATGGTAATCCCATGGAAGTTAGGGAGGGATGATGTTAATCCCTAAATAGTGGCACATTTCCTCTTAATTGGGGCATATTACATTAGTATTGTTGTTTTATTTATGTTGGCTTGGGTCCATTAGTTGTAATTTTACCTCCTAGTCTCCTATAAATACCAAGGAGACCTTTTCAATTGGAATCATATTGTATTTGTGAATTCATATGATGTATAAGAAGGTTTCCCCCTCCAAGAGGCTTATTATCTGAATTTCTCTCTTTGTCAAGGAATTGAGTACTTATTCTGAGGTTTTTATACTATTTTTATATTTGGTTCCTAATATTTGGTATTAGAGCTCAAGGTCTTGGGGTTTCACTACTCCATCTGAGACACCTTGAAATTTTAGCTATAACATTTATTGGGGATGTTTTAGACAGAAATCCTTAGGGGATGTTTATTATATGGATCCAAGAACTTGTGGTTAAAATATCATATTTTGGGGCTTTATACGTTCATAGATATATCATGTGGAAGATCGGGTTCCTAAATCATCCTGAATTTAGTCATCGTATAATTTTCGCTATAAATTATTTTTTGTGATGCTACAGACCATGAAAACTGGAGGATATTCATAGGAATTATCAATTTATATTTGGTAAAATTTTCATCTTCTTGGTCATCATAATTTTTGAGATACACCCTGTGTAAGATAGGGTAGTTGATTAGTCCTATTAACTAGTCTCAAACATGTGTTCCAGGTAAAACAATGATATCTTCCTTAGTGAGTATCAAAATTAAGTGACACCATTTGAATTGGATAGTAGATGGTCTTTATTATTTATGGTACAAGTTTCAAAATACAATATCATATATTGTGTGCTTGGAACACTTTACAAGTATGCTCTCTTGAAAAGGCCAAAAATTAGCAAGGCTTGGGGAAGTTACCATAACTTCCACTTGGCACATCCAATTTGGATCAGACCTATGGAATTGTAGAAAGGAAATATCAGGGAAATATTGAACCTAATTTCAGACCTAGAAGGGCCTAAATTGTAAATATACAACAGAAGAAAGGTCAGCTACCAAAACAACCTCCAAATTAGGTTTTAAAAGGTGCGTTTGATTTTGGAAATTTGCATATTTTTTCACTAGAAGATCCAATTGGGGTGGTTCAAAAAGTAGAATAAAGAGGGATAAGTGTATCACATAAATTTGAGAGAAACATAGGATTTGTTTAGGTACAGATGTGTTCTGGCATCTCTAAACATAGGATTTATCGTTATTGGTCAATGCTACAACCCATGGACTATGTGGTTCTTCCACGTACCTAGAGTATATCAGAAGGCCCCTTTCAAACAATTACACATTAGAAAACAATACTACAAATTTGAACTCCTACCTACCTAGCATATATCGGGAGACCCCCTAGAATATTGATACTTACTGACTAAACCTTTTGGTCGTTTTGTTGCTATAGTACACCGAGAACAACACTCGGGGAGATCATTGTCTAGTACCTCGGTAGTCGGAATGTACAACTAAGGGCATGGTTAAGCCTCCTTAGTTAGTTTCATGATATATTGGGCCAAGTACTATTGTTGGACCATGAACATATATCAGAGAGATATAGTACATGATGATCGCTTGTCTATGAGGACCTCTACCTAAGCCAATTAGGAATTCCTACCTTGCAATGATACATGGACAACATGCCACCAAAAAGGGGAACTTATACACCAAATAAGTTGTAAGACAACCGTACTTGGACTCTTGATGAAGGTGAAGAAATGCACAAGGACATAAATGATTTTAAAAAGAAGGAAGTAACAAAAGATGAACTACAAGGGATGAAGGATTTAACTAAAGCTAAGATGGAAGCGATAATAGATACTAATATGGATGGTTTAAAAGGGGAGATCATGGAAGTATTGAAAAATTTTCTAATAGAGAGGCCACCTAAAAGTGACAATGTATTCCATGAAATTCATCATGAGGACAAAAGGAAGATAAATAAAGATTGTAGAAACTCCAACTTTGGGTTGAAGAACAACCACTTTCCTAATATAGATATCAAGAAGTTTGATGGAAAGGTTCCAATCACATGAATACTCCATATGGAGTAGTTCCTTGATCTACATGATGTGCCACACATACAAAAGGTATGAATTGCATATTTATATTTAGAATCAAAACTATTTATGTGGTATTGATGGATTTTTTCTCACAAATCACTTATAACTTGGAAAATTTTCATGGAAGAAATGATAACACACTATGAGGATACAAGGAGCAATACCTTCTTCAGACAATTGGTAAATCTCAAGAAAAAGGCTTCAATTGCGGAGCACATTCAGAACTTCCAAAGATTGAATATAAAGGTAATGAATATTCCAGATGAGAACCCGATTGATGTATTCATAACATTCAACATGAGGCTTGCCTTTAGGAACCCAAATCATTGGAGAATGCATTCAAGGTAGCAAGAAATGGTAAAAGTAAAAATATGTCTATGGCTACTAGAAGGACCACTCCTAACATTTATTGAGAGAATATTCTTCCTTCTTCTAAACCACCTCAACCTACAAGGTTGACACCTCAACAATTGGAGGAAATAAAAGAAAAAGTTTTATGCTATAATTATGACAACAAGTACAGTAAGGGACATAAGTGTGGTGAGAATAAATTATTCTACATAGATTATGAAGACAAAGAAGAACATGAACAAGAAAAATAACCATCTCAATATGGAAATGTAGAAGACATTTCTTCTGAAGAGTTTAATCCCACAATATCATGTAATTCATTGGATGGAATTAGAACTCCTCAAACCCTCAATATCGAAGGATATAAAAAAGATTGAAAGGAAATAGTCGTAATTTATTCTAGTAGTACTCATAATTTCATTCACTATAAATTATCCAAGTATCTCAATTTCTTTATATATCCATCACCAGAGTTTCAAGTAATGATTTTAAATGGAGGAACTACCAATTACTCAGGAAAATTCCATAAGATCAATCTTTCTATGGGGGAATATGTAATTAATAGTCCAATGACTTGTATACCCATGGGTGGTGCTAGTTTCATACTAGGATTCCAATGGTTACAATCATTAGGAACAATGTTTTTTAATTTCCAAGAACTTTTCATGAATTTTTTATTAGAAGGAAAGGAGATTGAGTTAAGGGGCATCATAGGGAAACCCAGTCAGGTGATAATCTCTAATGTTATGAAACAATTATTGAAAAATGGGCATCAAGTTTTAATTATACAACTATGCTCACTAGATGTTAAAACATCTAAGCCATATATTCCCCTACACATCCAAGGGATCATTGATAAGAATTCCAAATTATTTGAAGATATTCCCATAGGCATTCCACCCACTCGCGATAATGATCATGATATTTACCTAATTCATGGGAGTGTTCCTCCTAGCATATGGTTGAAGAAATGTTAGAGGATGGAATGTTTATACCTAGCCAAAGTTCCTACTCTGGATCGGTGGTAATGGTACTCAAGAAAGAGGGATCATGGCATATGTGTCCAGATTATAGAGAGCTCAACAAGATCACCATTAAACATAAGTTTCCCATTATTGTCATTGATGAAGTGTTAGATGAACTACATGGAGAAATGTACTTCAAAAAGTTGGATATTTTTTTAGGGTATCATCAGAGAAGAATGAAGGAAGAAGATATCCCAAAAAAAAACATTCTAAACTCATGAAGGCCATTATGAATTTTTGGTCATGCCTTTTGGCCTTATGAATGCACATTCCACATTCCAAGGGTTGATGAATTCTATTTTCAATCCCTTCATTCGAAAATTTGTGTTAGTATTTTTTGATGATATACTAATCTATAGAAAGTCTTGGGAGGATCATGTTCAACATGTTGACAGGGTGCTACAGATACTAAAGGAGAAACAACTATATTTTGAACCATCCACATGTTTATTTGGGGTGAAGGAGGTAGATTATTTTGGTCATATTGTATCTCATGAAGGTTTCAAGGTAGGTCGTAACAATATTAAGGCCATGATGGACTAGACAATTTCAAAAACATTGAATAATCTTAGTGGATTTTTGGGTTTGACAGGTTACTACCACAAGTTTGTTCAAAACTATTGAAGAATAAAAACACCTTTAACAACATTAACTAAGAAGGATCCATTTTCATGCACTCGAGAAGAAACTCAAGATTTTGAACAACTTAAAGAGGCTATGTGAAAAAATCTTGTCTTGACCACACCAGACTTCACAGAAACCTTTATTGTTGAATGTGATGCCTCAGGAAATGGCATTGGTGTTGTTCTAATGCACGAAGGAAGGCCCCTCAATTTTGAAATTCATCCACTCAAGGGAAAGGACTTACACAAACCCATTTATGAGAAGGAAATGATGGAAATACTACATGCATTGAAGTAATGACACCCTTACCTACTAGGTAGGAACTTCAAGGTCAAAACAAATCATGAAATTCTTAAATACTTCTTGGAACAAATAGTATCTCTAGAAGAAAAACAAAAATGGGTGACCAAGATGTTGGGTTATGATTTTGAAATCATCTACAAAAAAGAGAATCGAAATGTTGTGGAATATGCACTCTCAAGAAAGGATGAAGTTGTTGAGTCCTTTCTATGTGCTATCTCGATCATCCAACTTGATTGGATAATAGAAGCAAGGGATGAATAGAATAATGATGAAAAATTGTGGACTTTCATTTAAAGGTTGTAGCATGATTCCAGTGCATCAGATACATTTACATGGAAAAATGATTCACTATGGTAGAAATATCGCTTATATTTATGTAAGAACTCCCAAATAAAAGAAAAGGTACTTTTGGAATTGCACACCTTTCTAGTAGGAGGGCACTCAGGATTTTTGAAAACCTATCATAGGGTTAAGAAGTGTTAATCCCTAAATAGTGGCTAATTACCCCTTAATTGGGGCAGATTACATTAGTAATGTCATTTTATTTATGTTGTATTTATTCCATTAGTTGTAATTATACCTCTTAGTATCCTATATATACCAAGGAGACATTTTCATTTTGAATCATCCTAGAACTGAACATTTATGTGGGCATAAGAAGGTTTCCCCTCAAAGAGGGTTATTATATGAATTTCTCTCTTTTTCAAGGTTTTGATTACTTATTTTGAGGTTTTTCTATGCTATATTGATATTTGGTTCCTAACATATGGTATCAGAGCTCAAGGTCCTGAGGTTTCGTTGCTACATCTGAGACACCTTGGAAGTTTCACTATAACCTTTTTTCTACAATGTTTCGAAAGGAACGACTTGGAGGCCATTTAGTAGACGGATAAAGGTACACTGGGTTAAAGTTTCATATCCTGAGACCTTATACTTTCATAGATACAACCTATTCAAGATAGTGTTTTGGAATCATCTTGAACTGCATCATTGCGAAATTTTCGCTATAAAAAAGTTTTTGTAACATTTCAGACCCTGAACACCAAAGAATATTTAGATAAATTAGTAAGGTATCTGTGGTAAAAATTCCAGGTTCTGGGTCATCATTATTCGTAGATAAACCCTGTGGAAGATAGGGTATCTGACTAGTCTCAAGAAGGTGTTCTAGGTAAAACAATCATAAATTATTCCTAGAGTATTCAAATTGAGTGATACTAGTTTCATTGGACAATGGACAGTATGTAGTATTTCTGGTATGAGTTTCAGAATTTTATATCAATTATTTTGTGCGGGGCACGCTATACAAGTGAGATCTCCGGGAAAGGCCAAAAATCAGCAAGTTATGGGGAAGTTACCGTAAATTCCACTTGGCACATCCAATTTTGATCAAACCTATGGAATTGGAGAGAATAAATATCAGAGACCTACAAAAAATAAAATTTAATACTCAGAAGGGCCGAAATTTTTGAGATACAATAAAGGAACATTGTCTAGCAAAACCACCTCAAAATCAATGTTTAAAGTGATACTTGGACAACATACCACCAAAAAAGGGAACTTCTACACCAAATAAGCCTCCAGACAATCCTACTTGGACTCTTGATGAAGGTGAAGAAATGCATAGGGGCATAAATGATTTACAAAAGAAGACAGTAACAAAAGATGAAGTACAAGAGATGGAAGCTAAGTTTGAGGCAAAGATGGATGGTTTAAAGGAGGAGATCTTGGAAGTATTGAAAATTCTTGTAATAGAGAGGACACCTGAAAGTGTAAATGTATCCCATGAAATTCATGATGAGGACACAAGGAAGCTGAATCAAGAATGTAGAAACTCCAACTTTGGGTTGAATACCAACCATGTTCATAAGATCAATATGAGGAAGTTTGATGACAAGAACCCTATCACATGGATACTTCAGATGGAGCAATTCTTTGATCTACATAATGTGCCACATACACAAAAACACAAAAGGTACGAATTGCTTCTTTATATTTAGAACCCAATCAATTTGTATGTTATAGATGGCTTTGTTCTCGCAAATCACTCGTCACTTGGACAATTTTCATAGAATAAATGATAGAACAATATGAGGATACAAGGAGCAATATGTTCTTTAGCCGATTGATAAATCTCAAGCAAAAGGATCCAATTACAGAGCACATTGAGAATTTCCAAAGATTGAATATAAAGGTAACGAATATTCCAGATGAGCACTTGATTGATGTATTCATAGGAACTTTAGGAGATAACATTCAACATGAGGTTCACCTTTGGGAACCCAAATCATTAGAGAATGCATTTAGGGTGGCAATAAATGTTGCAACTAAAAATATGGCTATGGCTACAAGAAGGACCAAGCCTAAAATCTATAGAGAGAATAATGTTCCTTATTCTAAAACACCTCAACCTACAAGGTTGACACCTCAACAATTGGAGGAAAGAAAAGCTAAAGGTTTATGCTTTAATTGTGACAGCAAGTACAATAAGGGACATAAGTGTGGTGAGAAGAAATTATTCTACATAGATTTTGAAGAGGAAGAAGAACAAGAACAAGAACAAGAACCATCTCAAGATGAAAACCTAGAATCAATTTCATCTTAAGAGTGGACTCCCACGATATCGTATAATGCATTGGATGGAATTAGCACTCCTCAAACCCTCAAGATCGAAGGATATATCAAAAAGAAAAAGTTAATAGTCCTAATTGATTCTGGTAGTACTCATAATTTCATTCACTA
>CBVK0101320441.1:0-13839 GCA_900067695.1 Picea abies
ACACCTCTCCAGTAGGAGGGAACTCGGGATTTTTAAACACCTACCATAGGGTCAAGAAGCAATTTTTAGGGGATGGCCTTAAAACTGATGTTCAAAGGTTTGTGGCATAATTTTGGGTTTTCCAACAAAATAAGGTGGAAACAATTAAGACCCCAAGTCTTTTACAACCATTAGCCATCCAAAGTCAACGTTGGGAGGATGTTTCCATGGATTTCATCACAGGGTTACCAAAGTCTGAAGGAAAGAGTGTCATCATGGTGATTGTTGATAGATTGACCAAGTACGCTCACTTTTTTTCACTCTCTCATCCCTTCAAAGCTAGTACAGTTGCCACTGCATTCATAGAGATGGTTCAAAAGCTACATGGCAACCCAAAGATTATTGTAAGTGATAGAGATCCCATATTCACTGTATATTTTTGGACATAATTATTTTCTTTTTTGGGTACTCAATTGGCTCATAGCTTATCATACCATCCTCAATCTTATGGACAAACCGAGATAGTGAACAAATGTTTGGAAGTATACCTTCGTTTCTTTTTCTCTGATAAACAAACACAATGGTTCAAATGGTTACTCGTGTAGAAGGGTGGTATAACACTTCCTTTCATACTGCAACAAAAATGACACTATTTATGGCACTCTATGGATACCACCCTCCTTCCATCACTTCTTATCTAAAAGAAAAATCTAACGTTCAAGTAGTGGAAGATCACATAGAGCATCAAAAACAAGTTCTCCAAATATTAAAGGACAACCTGACCATGGCACATAATCGCATGAAACAACAAGCAGATCAACATCATAGTGAAATAAGTTTTGAAGTAGGGGATTGAGTGTTTTTAAGACTACAACCATACAATCAGATGTCCCTCATGCAAGCCAAGAAGGATAATAAATTATCACCAAAGTACTATGGCCCTTATAAGGTGTTGTAAAAGATTGGTACTATGGAATACAAGTTGGAGTTGCCTGCATCTTCACGAGTACACCTAGTTTTCCATGTTTCATGCTTAAAGAAGGTTATAGGGGACAAGATCCCGGTTCAAACTATATTTCTAGAAGTTGACGAGGAAGGAAAAATCATATTGGAGCTTGAAGCCATCAGTGACACAAGAATTCACCCGCTGAGGAATAGATCCATTTTAGAGTATCTCATTAAATGGAGGAAACTACTGACTGAAGATTCCACTTGGGAAGATGAGTCTTTTATACAAAAACATCCAAATTTACTCAAGCATTGCGGACAACACTTATCTCAAGGGGAGGGGAATGTTAATCCCTAAATAGTGGCTCATTACCTCTTAATTGGGGCATATTACATTAGTAATGTTATTTTATTTACGTCAGCTTTATTCCATTAGTTGTAATTACACCTCCTAGTCTCCTATATATACCAAGGAGACATTTTCATTTTGAATCATCTTGGAATTGAATATTTATGTGGGCATAAGGAGGTTGCCCCCCTCGAAGAGGCTTATTATCTGAATTTTTCTCCTTTTTCAAGGCGTTTATTACTTATTATGAGGTTTTTCTATGCTCTATTGATATTTGGTTCCTAACAAGAAGAAATTTTTTTTGGGATGGCCTTAAAACTGATGTTCAAAGTTTTGTGGAAGAATGTTTTTTTTCCAACAAAATAAGGTGGAAACAATTAAGACCCTAGGTATTTTACAACCATTAACCATCCTAAGTTAGCGTTGGGAGGAAGTTTCCATGGATTTCATCACAGGGTTACCAAAGACTGAAGGAAAGAATGAAATCATGGTGATTGTTCATAGAATGACCAAGTATGCACACTTTTGTGCACTCTCTCATCCTTTCAAAGACATTACATTTTCCACTTCATTTATGGAGATAGTTCAAAATCTACATGGAATCCTAAAGATTATTGTAAATGACAAAGATCCCATCTTCACTAGACATTTTGAAAAAAAAAAAAAACTTGTTTGGGTACTCAATTGGCTCATAGCTCATCTTATCATCCTCAACTTGATGGAAAAACTGAGATACTGAACAAATGTCTTGAAGGGTACCTTCGTCGCTTTGTCTCTGATAAACCAAAACAATGGTTCAAGTGGTTACCCTTGGCATAATGGTGCTATAACACTTCCTTTCATACTGCAACAAAAATGACACCATTTATGGCTCTTTATGGATATCACCCATCATCTATCACTTATTCTATAAAATAAAAATATAAGGTTCAAGTAGTGGAAGATAACATTGAGAATCAACAAAAAGTTCTGCAACTCTTAAAGGACAACCTGACCATGGCACAAAATCGCATGAAACAAAAAGCATATCGGCATCATAGTGAAATAATTTTGGAAGTAGGGGATTGGGTATTTTTAAGACTACAACCATACAAATAGATGTCCCTCAAGCAAGATAATAAGAATAATAAATTATCACCAAAGTACTAAGGCCCGTATAAGGTGTTACAAAAGATTGGTACTATGGAATACAAATTGGAGTTGCTCGCATATTCACGAGTACACCGAATTTTCCATGTTTCATTCTTAAAGAAGGTTATAGGTGACAAGATACCAGTTCAAACTGTATTTCCAAAACTTGATGAGGAAGGAAAAATCATATTGGAGCTTGAAGCTATCACTGACAAAAGAATTCGCCAGTTGAGGAATAGATCCATTTTAGACTATCTTATTAAGTGGAAGAAACTACCTATTGAAGATTCTACTTGGGAAGATGATTCTTTTATACAGAAGCATCCATAATTACTCAAGCATTGAAGAAAACACTTTTTTGATTAGGGGCATATTAAGCCCTAAATAGTGGCACATTACCCCTTAATTGGGGCATATTACGTTAGTATTTTTATTTTATTTATGTCGTCTTAGGTCCATTAGTTGTAATTGTACCTCATAGTCTCCTATATATACCAAGGAGACCTTTTCATTTGGAATCATCTTGTATTTGTGAATTCATAAGATGTATAAAGAGATTCCCCCTTCAAGAGGATTATTATCTGATTTTTTTCTTTGTCAAGGCATTGAGTACTTATTCTGAGATTTTTATGCTATTTTTTATATTTGGTTCCTAATATGATAAGAAAATCAGCTTCATAGGTGCACCTCCATGCATATCAACAACAGGGAATTCAATTGTAGAGGTTGTATCCATCATGTTTTCCCACAACTTCCAATAGTCTTCTGAGATTCCTAATTCAGGAGCTACTTGCTCAGGTGAAATATGCTCCTTTGTCTCTGGTTTTTTAGGTTTGGAAACACTTCCTTGATCCCAAACATGAATCTTAGGGGTTGTTTCCCATACTGATATTTGGTAATCTGGTGTAGGCTCTCATGTTTCTCCATGTCCCTCTGCTAGATTTTGAAACTCGGGTTCTTCTACTAGAGAGGATTCTCCTTGTGTTCCAACTTCTTTTCTTAACTCACCTTCAATTGTATTAGCTGAATTACTCATGGTATTTTCATGACTAGTGCCTACATAAGACACCACTTTTCTAGCATTGTTAGATTTTGATTCTTCCTTTCAAATAATATCATGTATATATGATTTCCTACCTTAATCCTTTTTTCCTTGACCTCCTCTACCTGAAGGCTTATTAATTTTTATGGGTCTTCCTCTTCCTCTAACTCCATTCATGCATCCTATATGATTTATCACCCATGCATTCCATATGATCTGGTATAGGTGGGACAAGGGTCTATCAGGGATAACCCAATAGTTGATTGTTGATGTTTTGGTAGCTATGGGAGGTATTTTCCTCCTGGAAAACTTTTCTTAGAAAAGAAGAATATTCCAAGAAGTCAAAGGAAGACCATTGGACAATTGAAGAACACCCCAGAAAAGAATAAATTAAATTTGAAGATCCAAAATAAGAAGTCGGCCTGAGACAAGCACTCAAATTAGTATGAATACAAGTCTGGGTTAGTTCATTTGTATAGTCAGGAAGTTCTCCTTCTACGGTGCGCACTAGGAAGTTTCAATAGTTTCATTATTTATGGTCTCTAGTTCTCTTACATACTGTGTCCCACTTTGGGAAGGATATTCTTGGTGGATATTGGTGATTTATCTTATACACTACCTTTGGAGGAGTTTCACTAAGGTTGTGTGGTACTGCTCGGTTGCTTCATGCCAGTTATCAATTGAAGTTGTAGTAGCAGTAGCATTTGCAATAAAAATTGTAGTTACAAGTTACCGTGGCACGAGCTCTATGGTACCAAATCTATTGTTCCAGTTCTAGTGATGCACCTATCTTGGTGCCATATCTATGGTGTGCTATGTTGGTTCAAGTTCTATGGTTTTTATAAATTATCTACCATCATTAGGTTTTGAGAAGAAGAAGAGATAAGTATTTGTTATCAGGTTTATTCATTGTTGGGTTGCTCTTGTGATTAGAGCTTGTTCATAGTTGTATTGGAATACTCTCTCTAAGAAAAGTTGGTTGGGTTTTTCCCCGAGTTTGGGGTTTTCCCAGAATAAATATTTGTGTCTTCTTATGATTTTTTATATGTTTCTTATATATTTCAATATATGATTGTTGAATGTTAAAAGAAGATAAAAATTCTATGGTAAATATAATGTTAATGAAACTAATGAAAATATAACATTTATGATAGATGCATAGGTTCTTACCGTCTGTATTTACTTCTCAAGCCCTAGTAGTACCAAAGATAATGGATGGTTTAATCCCACACCTTATATTGGGGACCTCCAATTGCGATCCTTTGTGTCCTAACTACTACCTTAGGTGAAGTGGAAATTGGCCCAAGAAAACATGGAAAGTAACCAGGCCACATGTGAGCTAAGAATTAGAGTAGAACCTGCTCATGCGAATGATAACATCAGGTCTCAAAACATTATTTCTAGGTCCCATGACATTTCAAGGCTAGTTGTAACCCTTCATGCATAGGTCATTAACCAATGTATTGGTTTTATCAATGATTTATAATCCAATGCCTTGGATGGATGCAAAAGAATATGGGAGTCATCCACAATGGGAATCAAAATGAGGGAACCCTTGGGTTTTCCAAATTTTAGAAGAGTTGTGGGGTGATTGAATACGTACATTCAATTTATTGAAAAAAGAGGCCCTAGATGGATTGGCCTAAAGTTTTATTTCCTTCTAATCTAGTTACCTATAGATGAGTATCGTCCCATGTATGAATTGGCAGTAATAGGGAAAAATCAAGGCATGGAAGCTATCGTGTTAGGATGTTTCAGGGTTGTTGGGGAATAAATGCATGAATCCTACCAACTTATCACACTACATGAAACCTAATATTGGGATAATATCGATCTCACATAGAAATTGGCTGCATGAGTACATGTAGTAGGGTTATTTGGGGGAGATTTTGGCGTTCTATTTGTACCATTTTCCATCGATTCACCCTATTTTGGCAATATTCCAACTTACTATTTACTTTTGTGTTAGAGTATCTTGTCTCTGACTTTATATTTCAACCCAAGGTACAACCTTTTTATGAATTGCATTATTCAGTTATTAATATAGGTTTTTGAATGGTTTCTTACTTGATTTTTGGTTTACTAATAAGATGGTTTGGAAGCATATACTTGTAGGATGATGAAAGGATACGTTCATTCAATAATTTGATGTTGTTACTTCCTTACAAGATTAGAGGATGTCCTTTTATGATAGTTTGTTACTTATAGACATTGTCACTACTTGAACCATGATGATTCCACTCCTACAATTTCATTGATACTTGAGAATTTGGTCTTTGACTAATGCTCAAGTATAGGAGAAAAAATATGGCATCTTGGCAAGGACGAGTCATCAAAGGGACAAAAGCATCAATTATTGTAATCTCTTGTGGTTTTAATGTTGTAACAAGAATACTTTATTGTGTACGCCGATTATACTAGAAAAAATGTGCAATAGATATTATACAACGTATTGATCAAATTGAATATTCTAATTACAAATATTTCTATATGAATATGTATAAAGCACAAGAACCCTCTCGAGTTGGGGGGTGGGAAAATAAAAGAAGGATAGAGTGTATAGACAAGTTTGGAGAAATCATTATATCATCCTTTTTATAATATATGAGTATGTTGATTCATGTTATCTGAGCATTCATTTGTGAGTTAACTTAGCATACCTGATTGGTGAAGGAAGGGCCCCCTTCGCTAATCAGGTGTTGCAATTCTATTTTGTTGGTTTAGTATATTATAGTAGATTATTTCATAATTTTGATTGTTGTAGTTATCTTTGGTTTATGCAAGTTGTTAATTGTTCCTTATCTTTGTTAATCCTTCACATTGTTATATGTTATTGATTAATGTTAATTTTAGGGGCTGATACTTGTAGAGTTTGATTGGTTATTGGAAGGAATTAAGGATCTGTGTCATTATTGTTACTTTTGGTTAAAGTTCTGTTCAAGATTGTGTATAATTGAATTTCTTCAAATAGATAGACTTTCTTCTAAAATTATAGTAGGTGCATTCTCTTTAAAATCATCAGGAGTTTTTGTATTGGTTACCGATGTTGTTGGGTTGGTTACAATTGATTTCTTCCTAGCATGAATTGTATGGATTTAAAGTTATTTCATTTTGAATCCATGTTGTGTGAATTAATTGGGATTGTTATTTCAGTCAAGACTTGTCTCGATTGAGTGCAGCCTTTTTTTTCTTAACACTTTTATAATGCTTTAGCTAAAACGACTTGGAGGATTTCCTTATCCAAAATGATTATTTGAGTTTGTTTTACATCCACTTGCTACACGATTATTTAGGATTGCTAGAATTATAGAAGAAATTGTGGCATTCACAGAGTTTGTAGGTAACCTTGAAATAAAATATGACCATTGGTTTGAAAATTAATGTGAGTGTTATTACTTGTTTTAAAAATACATTTAAAAACTTCAACAATAGACCCACATGTAATTGTTGAAATAACCTAGTTAAAGGAGGGTCAATCATCTATTTCACTATGTCATGATCATATCCCTAATCTTGTATAACGAGGTACATTATGGTTAGAAAGACTTCAAAATATCGTTGTCATATGTTATAGTTTGTTATTTATCTATCTTATCGAAATCCTACATATACATAATGGTTTCCCTGAAAGACAATGAATGGGTTATTGATTATTGGTTGACAATTGGGAATCAAAACATTTGATGGACATCCACAACACTCACACAAGTAGGCAAGGAGGAAGAAAGGTAGGAAATCAAACAACGTAGCCCTACAAGAACTAGGTGCCCTGTTGATAAATTTAGGTAAGATTAAAAATATCTTCCCCAACTCCCACCTACATGTTTAAATGAAGATTATAACTTGGAATATAAGAGCCCTAAAAATCCCAAGAAATAAATGAATACTTAAAATTAGATTGAGGAAGGAACAACCTGACCTCTGTTTCATTCAAGACACAAAATGAAAACTAGAGAGAATGGAAATAATCAATAAAAATCACTAGAGTAAGTACAAGATGTTGGCTGTATAAATCCAACAGATGGTGGGACAAATTGTCACCTTGTGGAACCCACAATCTATGAACCTACTTGTAGAAGAAGCCACAAGACACATAGTTTCTTTTGACATACAAATTATAGGGAACAAGACATAAATTCTATGCACGAATGTGTATGGCCCCTAGGTGCTGGTGGAAAAAAGGAGAATGCTCCTAGACCTAGAGAATCTAAAAGAATGAACCAACAACATCCACTGGATTATGGTTGGGTACTCCAACATCATCACTAATCTTGTTGAGAAAAAAGTGGGCACTAGGGCATGGGACAGGGATGTGGAATATTTATCATCTTTCATAGACACAATGGAGCTTTTGGATATTAGGACCATCAATGGATAGTTCACCTAGAACAACAAATTCCTATATCACCACCAAGTAGCCACAAGGCTAGAGAGATTCCTAGTGTCAGAATCCATCATTTTGTGGGAATTAGACTTGGGTTGCAACATCCTTCCCTAGTGGGGATCAGACCACTGGTTGGTTCAATTAGAAGCAAATTTTTAGACCACACCAAAGAAGAGGCCATTCAGATTTGAGAAATTTTGGATTGACCATCCCACCTTAAAGGCGAACATCAACTAATGGTGGTAGGAGGAACTACCGAACCAAGGGACAAGGATGTTCAAACTATACAAGAAACTCATGTACATCAAACAAAAACTTAAGGAGTGGAACAAAGAAGTCATTGGGAACATAAACTAGGGGAAAAAATTACCGAGGATAGGATGAGGAAGCTGTAGGAACTTTGCATCGAAGAGGGATACACATAGGATTGGAAAAAAGAAGAGATCCAAATGATTCAGGAATGGGAAGCAAGATGCAAGGAGGAAGATACTTTGTGGTACCAAAAGTCCAGAATAAGGTGGCTTAAGGAAGGGGAAAGGAACACCAAGTTTTTTCATAGAACAACTATTGCAAGAAGATATCATAACAAAATATTGAATATTAGGGATCAGGATGAGATCTAAAGAGAATCCCACCATGACATTGAAAATACATTGGTCAATCACTTTAAGGGGATAGCCAAAGATCCCAACCAAGACATATCTGCGACCATCCATAGCATAGCTCAACACATCCCCAAACTGGTCATAGAGGATCAAAATGTCAACTTATGCAAACCCATCATAAAGGAATAAATTTGCCAAGTGGTCGAGGAGATGCACAATGGAAAGGCCCTTGTCCCAGATGGATTCACAGTGGAATTCTTCAAATCCTGTTGGGATGTGGTTAAGTATGAAATATATGGGGTGGTGGAGGACTCCAGGCGATTGGGCTCCATCCTGAAAGCTTTAAAATCCACAATGATTACTCTAATCCCAAAATAAAATGAGGCTATGACTCCAAATCGCTACATACCAATAGCTTTGTGCAATGTATTTTACAAGATAATTTCCAAAGTCATAGCCAATAGACTGAAACCACTCCTTCCCACATTGATTTCACAGGAACAGGCAGGTTATGTGGAAGGGATACAAATCTTGGACAATATCATCCACACCCATGATATAATTCACACTCTAATAAGCCAAAGGAGAGGGGGGATGATAATACAACTTGACCTAGCGAAGGATTATGAAAAAATAAGCTATAACTACATGGTCAAGATGTTGGAAGATTTTGGTTTCGACCAACATTAGATCAACTGGATCATCACTCTAGTCTCAATGACAAGTTTCTCATTGTTAATAAATGGATCCCCAACTAAACCTTTTTATCCATCTAGAGGAATCAGACAAGGGGATCCACTATCCCTCTTCCTATTCATTCTAATGATATAAGGGCTGAGTAGAAGTATAAAAAGTGCAACTGCAGCTGTTGAAATAAAAGGCCTTAAACCGTTTGGAAATTGTCCAACCTCAACACACCAACGGTTCGTTGATGACACCTTGCTCCATGGCACACCCAAGGTAAAGGAAGTGAAGGCTTATAAAAAAATATTAGAAGACTTTAGAGAAGCCTTGGGGGCAGAAATCAATCACACCAAGTGCATGATATATGTTTTCAACACTAATCCAGCAATTCAAAGAAACATGGCCAACATTCAGGGTTTTGAACGTAAAACACTCCCAACAAAATACTTGGGAATCCCCCTGACATTTAGAGCTTGCAAAAAATCTATGTGGGAAGGAATTATCAGTAAATTGCAAGACAAGGTAAAAAACTGGATATACAGAGCTCTAAACCTGGCCGAAGGGATTATCCTCACCAAAATAGTTCTACAAGCAATTTCAACATTTAGGATGTTAGTGTTTCCAGTCCCCAAAGGAATACTACAAAAGATAAGAGCCATCCAAATATATTTCCTATGGAGAGGCATAGAAAACAAAAATAAATGGGCCCTAGTGGCCTGGGACAAGGTATGTAGACCAAAGAGAAAAGGAGGCATGGGGTTACAATATCCATAGGTAACCAACGAGGCCTATGGTGAAAAGCTCTGGTGCAAATGGGTAAAAGAAAAATCCGTGTCGTGGGTGAATATTTGGAAGGAAAAGTATTCCCCAAAAATCAACGATGATGAGAGAATTTGATTCATGGGAATAAGAGAAGGATCAACCATCTGGAATCTCGCCTGGTGAAATAAGAACTAGATCCAAAATCATAGCTTTTGGGAAGTAAAAAATGGTAGAAAAACAAGGTTATAGGAGGATGTGTGGCAACAGGAACTCAGAATGGAAACTCTAGACAAGGAGGAGCTCCAAAAGGAAATTATTGGGAAAGGAAAAACAAAAATCCATCAATATTGGAAGCAAAGGGATGGCAGTGCCAAATGGAGGATCTGGGACAAGCTTAATACACAAAATAGATTCCATATCGAAATAATAATAAAAGAGGTGGAGGAGAAATTGGGGAAGATGATCAATTGAGGTGGGGTCAGAAAAATGGGGGCGAATACAACTTAAAAGAAGCATGGTATTACATCACGGGACAAGACCAAGAAAATCTAGATCCACAGTGGGAAAATATTTGGAAGAGTCCCCAATGGCCTAAAATCAAAATGTTCAAATGGCTAGTACTACACAACCAAATTCTAACTTGGGAGAACCCGTGAAAAGGGCTTTCATAGGTCCCTCTCACTGCCATCTCTATCGGGTCAAGGAGGAAACAACTAATCACCTCCTCAATGAATGCAGCTACAAAACCAAAATTTAGGATTGGGTGGAATGCATCTACCACCAATCCAATAGAGTTAGGGGGGACATTATAGAAACCATCAAATGTTAGAATAAAGGATACAGTGAAAATGAAATAGTGAACCTTTGATGGAATCTAACACCGGGGATGATCATCCGGGAAATATGGAAAGAAAGGAACTGGAGCATCTTCGAGAATGACATCCTACCGACATAAAGGATAAAGGATGTTATAGTCTCTCAAATAAGAGAAATGGTGCAGAGCCGCAACAACAATAAGGAGAAATTCCAACTCACATACCAAGACTCTTGCATCCTGGAATTTTTCCATCTGAAAGAGTGTAGCAACATCCTACCTGTGGGGCATGATCCACAACTCCAAATTGGAGTCTGCAACTGGAATCCTCCTCCGTCAGTGTTCCTCAAACTTAATTTTGACGGGGAGGAAAAAGGAAATCTGGGAGTGGCAGGGGAAGGTGGGGTGATCAAAGAGAGTGGTGGTAATATCATCTGACCATATGCGGGGAGCATAGGAAAATCAAAAAACAACGCAGTATAATTCAGAGCCTTGGATCTAGGACATGAAATCTTAAGCCGATAAAGGATGATAAACACTATCATGGAAGGTGACTCCACCCTGGTAATTAACACAGTGAAAACACTACAAAATGGCATCAGAGTGGGAAAGGTTCAGTGATGACTAGCACACTCCCTACAAAAAATCCAGGAACATCTGAGAAAATTGAACACAGTGGAGTTTTGGTGGGTGCACAGGTCAACGAACTCTCTAGCGAACAGACTCACCAACAAGGGGGTCCATAAGGAAGGCCAAGAACTAGACGATGCCTGGATCAACATACTGAGTAGGCAACTCAGGATAGACTATAGCCACCTGGCGGAAAAATATTGTGATGGCAACTTAAGCATGGAAAGTCACGTTGAGGAGGACAATGCAAGGCCTCTTAGAAGGAATGTGGGACTTGTTGAGGGGTCCTAAATCCCTTTAACTCAATAGTAGGAACCAAACCTGCCACTGAGGCCCAATTAGACTCTACAGCGTTTAAGGGTGGAATGGTTCTCCATATCTTGTGATCTAGCCAATTAATCAATGGGATTTACGTAGTGATTGAAAGGATGTCTTCTTATGAAAAGAATCCTCCTTCGGTTTGAACGTTCTCTTTTTGTATTTTTTCTTATAGATGGGACCAATACAAGATAAATGCTAGTATAAACCAACTGGGTAGCAAAGGGAAAATAACTTAACTACTAAATAAGGATGAGCTTGGGATAACCCTCCTAATCAAGAATGTAGACAATGATTCTTACACCTACAACAAGCCTAGTACTAATATAGTAACCTGTTGTTGTTCCACTTATCGACTAAGATATGATTATCAGAAGAAAACATACATGGAATAAACAATGGAAAGAAAAATAGTTTCCTTAACTATAATCATCAATCACATATTAACACAATGATCTACTCTTCATCATTAGAGACAAGAACTATAAATATATTGAATTAGATAACTTATCAACAGCTTTAGAGGCTCTTACTCATTGCATCATCCATTCATGAGATAAAATCAGAAATAATTCTTCTTTAGATCCAATCACACAGGCTTTTGATGAAAAACAAAAAAAAACTTTGTATCTGGTCCTAAACATGACTTCTCAATTAAGGTAGCTCGAAAATAGTTCTTTACAATCCAAAAATGAGGGTCTTTGAAAAAACCATCGACCCATTCTTACAAGTTGATCCCTTTATTTATAACATATTGTTAGCCAAAAATAACTATCGAAAGTGCAAGCTAAGTAAAACAAAACATCACCACATGGTGCTTTCATTTCTTGGTCTTCTAAGAGTCATCAAATGTTCTCACTTGAGTGAATGAATATTCTCATACTCTGACCATTTGAAGAATAGGTCCTCTCATGTGTTGGCATACGGGAATTTCTGTTGGTCCATTGGGTTCGAAAGGATCTCCTTTATCTCCACTGCCCGTGCCCGATACTTGACTATTATAGAACTTAAATTTTTCCACAGTATCCGATCCTTGATCGGGTGTTCCATGAACTTCTACACTTGACCTGGCTTCATGTTTGCTACTTTTTCTATCTTCGCAACCTATGATGAATCTTGTTCAGCAAGTAATTTTTCTATGCCATGCAAATCAACAAAGTCATAGGGTGTGCCAAATTCTGGAAGGCCAATGTCTCTCATCGCCCGGTGGATCTTGGTCCAAATCTTTTCTCACTTGGCCCACTTCTCTTGTATTTCCTTATGAGGTTCTTGGGCCATTTTCAGCCAATATTCGACCGACTTCTTTATGCGATCGATGTTGTTGTCTCTTAGTACTTGGATGTCGTGCTCTGCAGCGTCTCAACCCTGTTGAACCACGTTGATGTAATCTATCCTTTCCACTGCTTGGTGTGTTTTCTCATACCACCTTTCCATATCCTTGCACATCTCTAGCGTCATGAGGGTGTCTTCTTGGAAATCAAATATCCTTGTAGTGAAAATGTGTCGCTCATTCGTAAATTTACTGTAGGCTTCCTGGAATTCACTTCTCAGGAACACTGCAGCCAGTGTGGAGTCCTGATAATATTTCATGAAATGGCATAGATGGTCCAACTCCTTCATCACAATGACAAACTCCTCTTCATCCTTCCTCTCCCTATCCAGGGTGGCATCTATGATTTCCATCCCTGCATCGATAAGCTCGGACGTCTTGGCATGCTCCGTGCTAATCAATTTCTCCTATATGGTGATCAGGATGGAGTGATCCAGAGTAAGCCTACTCTTCTTGGTGGTTATTTTCATGATGGATGTCCTCTTTTAGTCATAAGATATGGCTTGTATATCAACGACCTCATCCATGGGTTCAAAGATTTTCTACTCTCCCCATGTAAGCATGTTTTCGAGCCTCCCAATGTTGTATATGGGTTAAATACTAGTTTCTTGAACCTCTTCCATGTGTTCCAAAAGTTTGGCCTCTAGTTGTTTCTCATTGGGAGGTAAACTACCGGATGAAATCAAAGAATTAGGGGAAAGATCGATACTTTCTTGATAATCGATTGTTGAGATGTTGATTTCCTGTTGTGGAACATCTTCTTCTTGTTCGCCCGACCCTAGCTTGTCCTTCAGGATGTCCACGTGGGTCCCTAGTGTGAGATCGGAAGAGCGGTTCAGCAGGAATGCCGAGACCGATCTCGT
>CBVK0101320443.1:0-15192 GCA_900067695.1 Picea abies
ACAACATATTAGACCAAGTAGATCTTAACTAACTCCTAAGTGTCTAAATAACCTAACAAATGCTACCTCTGTCAATACTCCATTAAAAGAAGGGCAATTTCATTTTTGGCATGAGATGCAAACATATATGTATTCCCTTGTTTCACTGCTAAATGCTACCTCTGTCAATAATCCATTAAAAGAAGGGCAATTTCATTTTTTTTTGGCATGAGATCATATGATAAGTGATAAGTTATACTTCTAAAATTTGATTGGTTTCTTTTTCTCTTATCATATTTCTCCATTATGATATAAAATGATTGAATCTTCTTTCCTATAGATATACAACATCTTCGGCATGGGGGGAAGGTCAAAGAGCCCCTTCAGAACTCTTTTCCAGACTCATATAATCCACCTACAAAACCAAATACAAAGAGGATAAGCACAGAATAACAGAATTACAGGACATTCCTGTACCAAGTTTCCAAGAAGCTTCAGTCTAAAAGGATGAATCCTGACAATTTACAAGCAGTCACACATGCTATGGGTATCGATCATACAAAGGTGAAAGCAAAGGTAAAATGGTATTTATTTTCCTATGCTCATAAAACTACAATAAGTATGAAAATATATACTAGATCTTTTCACCTTAGTATTAAACCCATGCACCTATCCCTCATACCTATATGCCTAAACCTAATTAATCCTCTCATATCTCTTGAACATGGTTAAAGGAAAAAATCATATCAAAATATGAAGCATGCATAGCAATGATAAGCCACGAATATATTTCGTCCTTAAACAATTCACGAACCCATTTTATATCATGAACCACAATCCAACATTAATTTCACCCCCCGAAAGTCCAATCACCTATTCCAAAATGATGCCCTGATACCCGATGTCTTATCCTCATCATTAAAGTAATGGGTAGATATGAAATGGCTTATTTGGTGGCGAATCCATCCAAATAAGCCTCATTTGGTCATAATTTTTCCTTGCAGCACCCTCACTTAAACTTACCATTCGCAACACCATCACCATATTTCCCCTTGTCATGAGCTTTTCTCCAGTTCTGAGCCTGCTCCTTTCTGGTACCAAACCCTTCATCAATTAACTAAACCCTTGTGCTACAACCCAATCCTTTTCTCAAGTTATAACGATGGTCGTTACTAGACACGAACTGGTTTTCCAAATTTATAGGGAAACCAAGGAATACCAATTATGTCAAGAAAAATATGCTAGATTGGGGTGGATACCATTTCTGGAAAAATTTGCAAGCTGGAATGAGAAGATATCTCAGGAATATATACAAGGTTATGATGGAGAGATTGCACGTATAGGCAATCTACAACTGATAATTAATGAAGCAACCGTAAGGGAGGTTGCGGGACTACCTAGCAGAGGAGCTAAATACTTCAAAGGTGTAGGAATTAACAAAGAAATGTGCCAACAATTCTTGAAGGCAGATCATCAGCACCCTGACTGGAAGAAGGGGATCCCTAGGAACTACATCAAAGAATAATACCATCCAATGATTACTAGTCTTCAACGATTTGTCACCTATGAAGGCAGGTATGTCATGACTTTCATTTATCACCTTAGGCTTCTATTGCATTTTGAAGGAGGCCCTGAAATCAATTTTCCATATTTTCTATGGATGAGTTTGAATAAAATGGTAAGAGGTGTTAAATCCATCTCCAAAATAGAGAAGACTAGCATTTACCATCAAGGTCTCATTAAAATGCTAGTTTTGCATGATCTTAGGAAACAAAGGATTAGTTGGAAAACCCTTATCACACAACACCTTCCCATAGAAAACAAATTTGTGGAGGAAACCCAGCATGGTCCAAAGAAAAGTAAGGAACCCCAAGAGAAAAAGAGAAAGAAGGATAAGAAAACTCCACCATCATCTAGGGCAGTGAGCCAACATGAAAAGGAAGGGTCCTCTTCAACAGTCAACAAGACTTCTAAAAACTCTGAATCAAAAGGTAAAAACAAATTAGTAGAGGAGACTTCAACGGTGGCAATTGAGAAAGAACACCATTAGAAAATGATGAAGAAAAGGAAGCATAGCTCAGAAACTAAAAGTAAATAGTCTGTGGTACAAACCCCCTATCACCATTTCACAATTAGAAAAGAAGAAAAGGAAGCTTGTGAGCATCCCTGATCCGATACCTCCTTGTAAAAGAACCACGAGGAGCATGGCAAAGAAGGAAAAAACAATCATCATCCCTCATACATAGGAAGATCCAATCAACTTTACCTCCCCTTCTGAGGATTTACCAATCCAAGATGACATCCCTAGTCTAAACGAGGAGCAAGCCACTATTACTTTATGTGGGATGAGGGAGGAAGTTGAGGAAAGGGAGTGCACCCAACGAGCAATGGTAGAATCAACAAATAACTTGGCAAAAGAACAAATGAAGAAAAGGATTGGGGAATTGAAAAAATTAAATCAGGAACTCCAACAGGAAGTGAAGGAATACCAACTCTTGGACAGATATATCAAAAAGGAAAATGAGCAGTTGAAGGCAACCAACCAACAAATTCAAGGTGACCATGAAGAGACCTCTAACAAGATCAAGAAGGATTATGACTCCTACAATATGTTAGGGTCATCAAAAGGGAGCTAAGAGAAGAGGCTTCAGCCATCAACATCATTGATCCACCAAAGTAAAGAACACAATCTCAAGTTTTGAAATTTTTGGGTTTTGTTTTCAGTTGCATGAGGACATGCAATGATTTTGGCATGGGGGAATGTTGAGACCCAAAATTGACATTCCCATTACCCTATTATACTCTTCACCTATACCTTTTTGGCCTACCTAAAGCTTGAGTAAATGATAAGAACGCTACCAATTGCTAGTAATAAGGTCATAAGGTAAAGTATGGTTAATTCATGCAATTTGTGTTTTATTGAGTTAAGGAATTAAATATTTCATGTACTAATGCTCGATTTGTCATATGTGAATCCATGACCTCTAGATGTCTAGCGTTCCTGTACCAACTCAATTATCTGGTACCTGCACACCAAGACTGTTTTTGTCTGAATCCGGTACCAAATGGATCTGGTATTAAATCTTACTTGTTGCCATCTGGTACCAACAACATGCACTATTATGATCTGGTACCAATGACCACGGTCTTTCATGATCCAATACCACCTTTTATGCTTTGTCATGATCCGATACCATCTACCTTTTACGATTCGGTACTAATATGGAAGAGCCTAATACACTAAGTTAAGTGTCAAATCTCGCCTAAGTCAATTGGTGGACGTTTATTTGCTATGATAAGAATAGTTTGTTGATTACCTCATCCTCATGCACTTCGTGTCATGAGGATGAAGCTAAAGATGTAACCGAATGATTAAACTTAACAACTAATTGATTTGCAAATCACTTCGCCTCCTTTTGTTTCACGATTCATAATATTAAATAGTCGTGGCAAGGATGGTAGAAGAGTAGGAGAGTTAGCATATCACCAATATGTAAAGCAGCGTATGATAGTACAGAACATATCCTGAGTGAAGATTAATGGAATGTCATTTTATCTCCATATTATGATTATCTATGACTAAGAATGAGTTGAGTTGTTAAAGAGAGTTTTGATTTTATGTTTTGAAGTGTGAGTGAGAGTAATGTGTGTGTTAAAAGAAAGCTTCATGTAGACTTCAGTAGCTGACCTGTTGAAGCAGAAAGGGCCCACCGCCCAACAAAGGTCATCCTCTTTGTAGATTAGCATTAGTATTTGTTTTCAGTAGTATAAACATTGAATCGGCTAAAGCTTTAACTCTGTTAGATGATAGCAGTACAACATAGATTAAGATTTCCATTCTATAATTTCTTAGAGATCTTTAATTGCTCTATTTTTGCATATGGTCTGTTTCTGTTCTCATGAATTTGATTTCCTTGAGTGATCATAGATATTGGCAGCAATAGTCAAAACTACTTGGATAAGAACTAGTGAAGTTCATTGTGAACCACAAAACCAACATATTGACTATTGAACTACCCATGCTATGTTGATTGATGTGTGATTTCCTTTCAGAAAGTGTGGATTGCATAGTTAGTTTTCTGGGTCAGACATCAGAGTTGATCTATCAAACCAATTCCATCTCATACTTGCATGTGCCATAATGGAATAGATAGCCTCTCTGTGAAAGAAAACCAAAGTGCATTGTAGCTTGCTATTTTGATTTGTTTTCAGCATACATAATCTAGTTTGATTCTATACTCGTGACATTAGAAATTACCTTTCTTACTGGTGTCTTGTAACTATGTTGATTACGAATCCCAGATTGATAATTAATGAGTGCATTATATTAGACATATAAGTAGCACAACAGGTACGCCACTCCAGAGAAACCACTCATGCTCTAACACCAGTCACTAACATTAACAACCATGAGGCCGGGACATGCTACTCTAGGGAACGTCTTTCGTTCCCTTACTGCGGAACATACAGTAGCATACCCAGTAGTCAATTAAGCAATGCCATCTAAATTTACTCTTTAGAATGCATGCATATAAAACATATACATACATCATGCTCACGGAAGATTTACATCTAAACATATACAAACCATTACTCTCTGTAACATACGACTTTTATATTAAAATAATAGTAATTAATGATATGCCTCATTTATAGGAAATTACCCATAAGCACACAAGCAACATAGTCACATATATGAATAAATCGTAACATGGGTATGTAAATAACAAAACAACATATCCATTTATCATACAATTGGTACTTATCTTAGAAATACTATCACCAAATGCTTACAAACCGTCCACGAACCTCCCAGCCATAGACTACACTATTCATCACTCTCAACAGTGAATCGCCCCCGAGATGCGACTGAACTCCACCCAGGGTAAGGGATTTCTTTCCAAGCTAAGGCTCATGGACAATAGGAAAGACTCTATCTCAGGTGCTCACTCAACTAAAATCCTACAGCCTCTCATTCCCCACATGCCTGTCCCACCCAAGGAAGTGTGCCCCTTCTCTGCTCAACAGTCCCTCGGCTGCCCCACTTCCCTTCTAGGGATTCAACAACAGGCCAGACCGGAAGTCTCAGAGCGTTGTAGCTATAGTCTGGCACCAACGGAAATCAATCCATAACAAGTCTATCGCCCAGAGAACTACTCATGAGCTTGACAACCTACTTCTTCAATCCCACTCCAAGCTAACCAGGTACACCAACCAAAAGGGATGGGAAAATAGGTTTCAGAAAGGTGGAATGGTTGTCTCAAGGATAATAGAATGTATGAGTGAAAATGGTCATGGATTCATTCACTGGATAACTGAGTGTGTTTTTGGAATCACTCTGAACTCTCTGTCAAAAATGGTCCCCTGGTGGTTTCCTTTTTTTTCTGCTCGTAACCTCCCTCTCTGAATCCCCCTCTGGGATAATTTTCCCCACGATATGAATGCATGTCCCCAACTTGACACTTTTCATATCGAAAGTTACTTTTGTCCACTTGTCCCCAACTTTAGAACTTAGGATAAACTAATTATCCATACTTTATGTTTTAGGAGATACTAATATAATATTCCTTGACTTTTGGCCCTCCCTTACCCTAATTGGTGAAGTTCAGTCCCCCATCTCTTTTATCGTGGTCAGTCTGTGCGCAGTGATGTATTTTATATTAATAATGAGTCAAGTACAAGGTAGGCACATTGGCCCTTGACATCTAGGCACACTGGCCTAATTCCAAGGCATAAGCATTCTGGCTTATAATACTGGCTCACCAGCCTATAATGAATATTATATACACAAAAGTTCATTGACCTTAATATCACGTGCACTTTGTTACTGTGCATTGTATCTTCTGTCTTTAAGGTTGCGTGCACCTTAGTTACTACGTGCGATATTCAGAATGTGCACATTACATCCCTTTACTGCACAATATATGCGCACACCATGCCATGAAAGGTGTATTACATAAAATGATGTCTAAACAGCTCACTAGCTTAAATACACTTGGTTTATATTTACATTTGGGTTCGACTGAGGGATATTACACCAACTATGTCTAGTTCATCGATTGAAGGTGAAGGTTTCATAACTGAGTGAAGATAAATGGGTCGACCAAGCACACAGAAAAAGGGGAAAAGGATCAAGTACAAAACAAGAAGCAAAGAAGATTTTATTAACACATTTTCTTCATGAGCATTGGAACTCTAGATCTTTGCGATTGAGAAATGGTGTATCTTCACAAATTAGTGAAAAAACTATACAAGGGTCAACTACACAAATGATAGACTCAACTATAAACATGAAGGATCAGTTAAGTCCATGACTGTCAAGAAAATAACCTTGTGCAAGACAATCATGTGCTTTGTACACAAGAAAGGGAGGTTGATCATGAAGTGTCAAGCAAGGAAATCCAAACTTACCAAACAAGGAAGCATGTTTCCACTGAGTAATGGGGTAGAGGATTAAAGAGAGAATATAAGGGTGTAATACCCCAAGGATGAGCCCCAGTTATATCTATGTATTGTAAACATGTTTGGTAGGCTGGTGAGCCGAGAAATTGTAAGCTGGTAAGCTTATGTGCAAGTAGGTCGAAGAGCCTAGGTGTCAAAGGCCAGGAGCCTGTTTTGTACATGTAATTATGAACTTTGTTAATATAAAAACATCGCTACGTGTAGACCGACCATGAAGAAAGAGTGATGGGGGACTAAGTTTCCACAAGGTTGGGTAAGGGAGGAGGCTAAGTGTTTGGGCCTAGGGGCTAATTTAGGGGGGATTACCTCTAAAGGGGATAATAATTTATTATTATTTCCTAAAAGGATAAGGTGGTCAATGGACCAAGTGTTGTCCTAAGTTCCTGGAAAGAGAATGTATGAAAAATGGAGTGCATGCAAATCCAGGAAGACAGGTGTCGACCTGGGCGCATGCAGTTAAAGTTGAAGAAGTCAGTCGTGTTGGGGGTTTGATCTCTCATGCTGTCATCCTCTGCCTGAGTTCACTGGGATCTAGGGCGTCTGAACTGTTTTTCCTCTACATCTGCCTCTACATACCCACACACATTGAAGTAAACCCTCACGAGAAGGTTTTTCGATGTCCATTCCCCCATCCTTTGTCTCAACCCATGAGAACCCGTGGACTAAGTCGCATCTTCTATGAAGCCTGAGCACCCTGTATTTGTCTGTGTCATGTGTGTCATAACTATTGGTTGTTGTGGCCATGCAGTTCCTCGGCTGAGTGTGGTTTACTGCCATCATTTGTTCCTTGCTGAGTCTTGTTGTTGTCCTCCTTGTGCTGGAACAGAGTTGAAGAAGCATGTTGTCAGTCCTGTGTGCAACACTCTTTTCAGGTGAGGGAGGTGGTTGTGGTTGAAGTGGCAGGTTGTTAGGCCTGTGGGAAACTCTCTCCAAGTGAGAGAATTTGTTGGGAAGTGGTTTTCTCCCAGAGAGAGTCCAGCACAAGCTACGAAGCTCTGCCAATTCTTGATCCGGCCTGTTGCCGAGACCCTGAGAGGGAGGTGAAGCATTCGATGGACTGTGTGACAGTGAAGGTGTATAATCCCAGGTGGAACAGGCATGTGGGGATTGAGAGTCCATGAGTAGTGGGCGTAATATGGCTCCTGGAGAGAATCCTTCCAGTTGCACTGTGCAGTTTCCTGTAACCTCAGCCTAGTCTAGGAATCCCTTGCCCTGGGTGGATCTTAGTCCCAGCTCAGGGGTGACCCACTGCTAAGCGTGATGAGAAGCATGGTCTATGTTTGGGAGGTTCGTGGAAGGTTTGCACATAGTTGGTGGTATTACTCCAATTGAAAAGATAAGTATTATTTTATGCTTAATTTATATGTTATGCATGTTTGTGATGCTTGAATGTTATTATGTATTCTGTTGCGTATATGAACTACTATTAATTCCATTGATTATGTATGGTAGGAGTAATTTTGTGATTATTTTGATCAAGTGTTTTAATTCGATTAAAATGCATCTTATATATATAAGTGTATATTCCACAGTGGTAGCATTACCCGGTCTTTATGGAGGTTCGCAGATGCTACAGTTTGGTATCAGAGCTAAGTGAAGTGTCTGAGTAGTGGAATTACCCGGCCTGTTGGTGGCTGGGGATGTTACAAATTGGTATCAGAGCTAAGTGAAGTGTCTGAGTAGTGGCATTGCCCGACCTGTTGATGGCTGGGGATGTTACAAATTGGTATTAGAGCCAAGGTTTTCAACATTGAGCATGGATGGGCCATGTTAGTGGAAAATGATGCAAAAGTTTCGAAATAATTGTTTTAGAAGTAGAAAAAATTCAAGTTCAAAGCCAAGGTTTCAAACATTGATCTTGAATGGGTTGGATAAGTGGTCATTGGACCCAAGGTTTCAAGAGGACATTGTGTCTAGAGGACCAATTTCGAACCTTGAAACCTTCCTGAGTGCCAAGAAGTTACCTTGGTCATGTTATGAAGCTCAGGAGGAGTAGCAGTGTCGTAAAACCACAACAGAAGTGGTATTGGGCCGCAGAGTAATGTGGACCTTAGGATCTATTTGGGAGAAGGAGAATCCTTCACGACCGTCAGATCTGGTAATGTTGCAAGGCAATTAGTCGTGAATTCATTTGGAAATTTGCAGAGTAACAGAGTATGTTCTGCGTCGTAGGATCTGTTCAGAAGGAAGGGAAATCCCTTACGACCGTCAGATCTGGGGAAGTTGCAGAGGAGTTAAACCGAAATTCCTTCGGATGTCGCGACTTCAGTGAAGTCTAATGCCATAAACAAGAGAAGGGTCGAATCTCAAAGCTCCGAAGTGGATCTACACCGTAGATCTGGAGAGGATAGCTCAACCATTGGATCAATCCAATGTTAAAAGGTAAAGCACAGTAGTGAGGGGCGAAAGCTCCCAAAGAACCGAAGTAGTGAGTCATGATGGTGTGACTTGGATTGACGTGGACACATGGGTTGTGTGCCACGTATAAGTGGGTTCTGAACCTGTGGAAAATTGAAATGCCATTTGGAACGTGACGTGTGTCACCCATTTGAATGGGCCACGCATCAACTGCTAGTATTTTTCCACATGGAATCTTGTATGAGCAGGGTTAGTAGGGCACGAGGTTACGTAACATAGTTAAAGGTCAGGGGACCCACAGTGGCATTGATCATGATACATCAATATAAATGGCCAGAAGGCATTATAGGGACCCAAGTTGCACGGAAGTTAATTATCCAAGGCGGTCCCACAATCCAAACCACGGTTTCACTAAGGGGTTACGTGTCAACATCAGAAGAATTGTGGGACGAAAGGAGAGTTACTCCAAACCGCTACCGCATGCCCCCGCAATTGGAAAACATAAGTGATGTAACGTAATGATGTCAACAAAGGTGATTGGGAATGTTCGGATATTAACGGTTTGGGATGCGCGGATGTGAAATCCTTCGAAGTCGTGAAGCTTCAAAGTTCCAGAACTTAGACGCCTGAAGTTCCATAGTGAGTGTTAGCCATCGGATGTTAGGTAGACGTGGACTGATGATCTTCCCTACTTCACGAGTTGGGTAATCCAGAACTTTGAGAGATTGTTGTGTGGTGCTTTGAAATCTTCCGAAGTTGAAGACCTGAGTAAGCACCTAGTGATCTAGAGCTTGGTCATGCCCCGTGATCATGTGGATTGGGGACTGAGAGAAATGGGCTAGTGCCTGAAAATTATTACAGAGCAGAGAAGAGCTCGGAAAGAAAATGAAATTTGAACATTTTCTTAAATCAGATTGGTTTGAATGCATAAACTGGTCAAGTATTGAATAAGTTTCAATTGTTTCTCTTCTTTGAGTTTTCAAATGAAAGGAATGCACATTGTTCGCAAGGAGTGCGTTGACAAAGGTAAGTTAACCTCAGAGAAGCTCAGGAGAGATATCGTTGAACCTTCATCAACAAAAGTGCAAGGAGTGCATAGGAAGAAATCTATGTTGAGTTCAAAGAGAGATAGAGTCACTGAGAACTCTATATGGCTCTGCTAGGCAGGCATCGAGCGAGTGCAAGTGTGCATAGAGAGAATTCTTTGTCAATTTTAGGGAGAAGAGTATCAGAGGAATATACTCACAGATTTGTTGAACACTCTTTAAAAAATTCTTAGCAAGGTGTGCTTTGAGCAGAAGGTTGCCAAGAGGGAAGGAATTTTTCCTTTAAAAGGAAACGGAAGGGTCGAGACCCTTAGGATACTGAGTAATTCAAAAATCTCAGAAGAGATAACGCAAGGAGTGCGTGGGATAAAGATTCATTCTAAGTCCTAAAGATCAGAAGAGATAATGCTTACGAGAGCAAAGACGAGATCCAAGAGGTGGACTCGCAAGAGAAAGGTCAAAGGCCAAAGCCTTTGAACACTGACAAAATCTTCCAAGGCGGAAAAAGTCAAAAGATTAGGAGGAGTGACAAAAACCGTCAGATCGATTGTGGGGAGGAGCCTGGACTATTAGATCAATGTCCAATAGAACAAAGGAAGTGCAGAGGAGAGGAACAAATCCCATCCGTTAGGTCTAAGCGTGAAGGCCCAACAACCACTGGATCCAGAGTTAAGTGCACAAGACTTAACCCTTGTGTACATAGGAGAAGTGGACTTAACCATAGAATTGACCTAATAAATCAATATTATCTCTTGAGAGGATCACATAGAGGTCACTTGCAGTTCACCTTGCAAATTCTGCCATTTGGTTATTGTTGACTTTGACACTTTGTGACCCAACTCCAACTCCATATTTGAATGATCTGGTTGAGCTTCACAAGAAAAGGCTTGGGTTTAAGTTAGATAGAGCTACTATTGTAAAAATAAATCTTTAGGCTAGAGAAGCAACTGACACTAACCCCCAAAATATACCAATTTGGTAACTCAAAGTGAAATTGATGAATGTCTTCAACTACAATCCTACTAACTATAAATCCATAATATAAGAATTCATATAGAATATTTACCTTCCTTATCAGTGATACATCCCTATTGATCAACCTATTGACTACATTGATGTAAACTATGCAACGATAGATTCTAAGTTGATCACAATAAAAAAATCTTTTCCATCAACCCTAGTGGGTATTGACAATATTAGCCAATCCAAACCTTCATTCCTTAAAGGTCAAGTAAGTAGGCTCCAAAGGTACTCTACCACAGTCATTATAAAGCCATCATAACACAAATTAGTTCAATACAAACCCATCAAAACCTGAATAAGTTTAGAACAAAAACTCATGAGAACCTAAATGAAACCAATCAAACCCAAACATGAACCAAATCACTAATATTTTGAACTCAATGGATAGTTTCAAGATTCACCCTTGGGTGAAAGCTACCTCACCTTAATGATATCGTACTTGTTATGAAGGTTGGTCTCGTGCCAATTATTTACCCATTAATCTCAGGTTTGACCGCGTTGTTTCAAATACTGTCATCCATGTTTTGACTGCTTAAATATAACTCGTTTTATGGCTTTTCTCGGATTCAGATAGATTACTGACATTGTTCAGCCTTATTGCGATGGTTAGATTGACGGGATGGTCTCATTAAAATTCTAAAAGTGGTAAAATTTGAATTTTGATTACATTTGCTACTTTCATAGCTCAGTTGGTTAGAGCACCCGTTTAGTAAGTAGGAGGTCATGAATTCAACTCTCATTGAAAGAATTTCCATATTAATCTTGTCACGTGACTTTGGATTCTGATTTTTCTTGGAAGCAGAATTAGTTACTGTTACTTGAAATTTTATCTATTAATTGCAAACAAATCCACAAGTGTTGTAATATTTTAACCTTGAATATCTATCAATTGCAAAATAATCCACAAGTGTTGTAATATTTTAACTTTGAATATTGATGTGCTTTTAAAAAAATGGAAAATGAGACCCCCAAAGTGTTTTGTGATGTTTTAACTTTGAATATTGTTGTTTTAAAAATAAAAAATTTAACATTTTTTATCATCTTTTTTATCGTCCTATTTCATATCCAATATTGATTTTGTGCTTCATTTTACCATTTAGTGTCTTATTTGTGTCCTTTAGTGAGTTTGATGTGTATCCATTTATGCATTTAGTTGGTGTCCTTTGTGCATCTTTATTTTTCAATTTTTGCATCTGAATTAGGGATCAAGGTTGAAGGGTTAAGATCATATGTTGTTGGGAGGTTTGGAAGATTAGCTAGGTAAGTAGGGTGGGTTATATGAATTAGGTTAAGTGGGTAATGTTTGTGGGTTAGGTGAGTTGGCAAATTATAATTATGTAAGTTAGGAGTAAGTAGAATATAAGTGGGTTATTGGAGTAGGTTACATGGGTTAATAAGGTTAGGTTAATTAACTCTTGGTAGCTTATTTTATAGTAGGTTATGTGAGTAATGTGAGTTATCGGGTAATGTTAGGTAGGTTAGGTGGGTGAGGTTAGTGGGTTTGTGGGTTAGGTAGGCTAGGTTTGTGGTATCAATGGGTTTGTGGGTTAAGGAGTAGATTAGGTGGGTCAATGTGTTAGGTAGGCGATGTAGATAATTTATCTTTTGGCAGCCTATGATATAGTAGATTATGTGGGCTATGTGAGTTATGCATGTTAGATAGGTTGGTTTTGGTGGGTTAGGATAGGTTATCTAGGGTAGTGGATTAGTATGTTAGCTGGGTTAGTGAATTAGAAAGTTAAGTATGTTAGTGCATTATATGGGTTAGGAAGTGTTAGGCCCAAAAAAGCACCTTCATCTTCTTATCCCAACTTCCACAAAAGTCATTATTAGTTGATCTTTTCTCAAGGACAATGCACAAAAAGAAGGTATCTTGACCATTAACTTCATTAAGGTCAATTGACACTAGGGTAGGATAGAATTCAAGTGATGGTGAAGACTTTCACTAACATAGTAGAAAGAAGGATTTCATGGTGTTGGAACCTATGGTAAGTCACCTTTTCAAGCAATTTGCAGACTAGGAACCATCCAATGAGTAAAGGGTTAAAGAAGAAAAAACACAATGAAATTTGACTAAGTACAAAGGCACCAAGCAAAGAATCTTTGTGCAATGCCTTTGTTTGCTAAATGACTATAAATTTTTCTCAAGGATGGAATACAACAACTATGTCTAGTTCATCAATTGAAGGTGGAGGTTTGATAACTGAGTGAAGATAAATGGGTCGACCAAGCACAAAGAAAAAGGGGAAAAGGATCAAGTACAAAACAATAAGCAAAGAAGATTTTCTTAACACATTTTCTTCATGAGCATTGGAACTCTAGATCTCTTTGAGTGTGAAATGGTGTATCTTCACAAATTAATGAACATACCATACAAGGGTCAACTACACAAATGATAGACTCAACTATAAACATGAAGGATCAGCTAAGTCCATGACCGTCAAGAAAATAACCTTGTGCAAGACAAGCATATGCTTTGTACACAAGAAATGGTGGTTGATAATGAAGTGTCAAGCAAGGAAATCCAAACTTACCAAACAAGGAAGCATGTTTCCAATGAGTAATGGGGTAGAGGATAAAAGAGATAATATAGGGGCATCAATAAAGCATCCATTTCTTATTTTCTTAGTGTCAATAAGATAGAAAACTAGTGGTATTTCTTTCCTACCAAGTAAGGGAATATCCATGCCATCGAGAAAAGGGAGAGTATCTACTGAGCATGCTAAAGAAGGGACAAACTTCAATAAATGATGAGACATTTGGAATATTAGGGCATCCTTTCTAGCACATGCATGGAGCAATCAACCACTTCCATGTGTCACCATCCCTCATTTCCATAAAGGCATAATAACCTCTCATTCATTAAGATAATCTAAATAGAAAATCTCGAGGGTCTAGTCTTTGCCTCTTAGAATTTAATGAGATTAATGTAACATTTGAATATATATAGAATGTGTTATCATACATGCACCCTACTCATTCAATCAATCTACAAAATGCACACAAAATTATGGTTTTGACAATGAAGGGATGTCATGATGAATGATCTGGATTATTTTTGGAATGAAATGAAATACACATAAAAATTACGAGAAACATAGAAATACAACAATACATGATTTCTATTAATGAAAGAAATGTATAGAGGCTATAAAAATATAGAGTGCGAGACTCACTAGATTGGTGGAAACTTTATCTATGAGAAGAGATTTGACAGCTACACTCATTTGCAAGAAGATGATTACAATGAGGGTCCGAAGGCCTTTTTATGATAAACATGAATGCCAAAACCCTAGATATCCAAAAACCTAACCCTAGGAGTTGAAGCGCCAAAATTCATGTGGGCTTTGTTTGGGTAAGTTAGTACATTAACTTCCTGGGGTCATAACTTTGCATGTGATCTCCATTTTAGGCATGTGATAGCCCATTGGAAATGTCTTTTTGAGAACTATGCATTATTTTATCAAACTTTGACTCTATCTACAATTTTACTGTGGAAATCCAAGAAAACATTGTTTAGACCCCCAAAACGCCCCAGAAGTATATAAATATGTACTAACATGAAAACTTTCTAAATAATCCAATTGGAATAGGTGGGCGGCCACAGATATCCACCTAGATGTTGTGTAGGGATTTAGGATGTCCCTGTAAGTGCAGATCCCACAATTACAAAGAAATTTCCACATTACAGAGAAACATGTTGAAGTGAAAATTGTCTAGATGAGCCAGTTGGAATTTCGAACATGTGGGTGCCCACTAATATCCACTTGGATCAATGACAAATCCTTAATTATTCATCATGGAGGTCGTTGTCTCCTCTATTGGATTTGGTAGTGTCACCATGGATTGATCATGAAGGGATATGAATGTACATATATGGTCAAGGATGTATTTTACAATTTGAGTAATTCATAAGGGATTAAATGATGCAATTATTCCTAAAATTAAAAGGGAAAATATATAAAATCTCAGGATTTTTAGGTTCAGAGTGGGGTGAATATGATGATTCCACTTGTATGGATGCACTTCAATCCCTACCAAGAAAATCCTTCTCTTGCAAAACCACCTTTCTTCATATAAATAGGAAGTGAAGGGAGAGAAAAAGTACCTTCAATGTTTGGTAAGATTATGTTGCCAAAAATCTTCTCCGGTTATGGATTCAGAATTGAGCATTTAATTTTTTGATTTAGTTCCATGTGAGGTTGCTACAGTTTGGAAGAGTTGAGGTCAAATGGAAAGCAGTGAAGAGGGAATTTTGCATGGGTAAGCAGGGCATCCATGACACTTGGCATTTATCATGCTTGTAATGATATTTTATGCAATA
>CBVK0101320455.1:0-18342 GCA_900067695.1 Picea abies
CAATATGTGGACCTAACACATTCTACCTCTATGTTCAACCATCTACCATCATCATTTTCGTTTAAGTCATGACACACAGGGTACTGTCGAAACTGTATTCATTCTAAGCATCCAAAACAAATCTAATGCTATCTACAGGAAAACAGAGTATTATGCCACTAACTGGTACCAGGAGCTCCTTTTGTTCTAACTGCAATCTAACTATTCTACGCAGGCAAGGTAATTAATGTCTAACAACGCAAAATGCATGCTAACTCTAAGTTCTATTCAAACTAAAAATGAAAAGCCAAACAATCATATGCTAACCCTACATGCATCAGTTTTGTGTTCAATATTCAGCAATGTCAAAGATAATAGTGCGCTGTAATGATTCAATTGGGGAACAAATAAACACAATCCTGAAACTGTTAAAGTGTCGTGTGAGCAAACATTAACACACTGTGATGAATTGAAACGATGATAAACCGAAATGAAATCTGTGAACGCTAAGCTACCTCAGATGCGAGCTATAAAATATCGAAATGAACTAAAGCTATAACAGCACAAACTAAATCTATTGCAAATTAAGGCAGCAACTTACACCAGTTTGGCGGGCCCAACCAAACGGCACAAACGTTGTGGAAAACGACCAGAGTCGACTAGATCATACGATGCAAATACAATGTAACTCCACGCTTCATTAACTCATCAAAAATAGTATTCAGATCATATGACAGTCGAAATAGATCAACAACAGTTTGTATTCAAGACATAAGATCATAGCATAGTCCAATAACGATAACAAAACGGCAACAGTAATAGTAACAGTAGTAGTAGTAACCCGTTCTCAGCAGTGAACACGGGTTTATATCCAAATCCTATTGTTTGTAACAGTCTAGACAAAGAAAACATAAAACAACGGATCCCTGATCCGAGAATAGTCGTGCAATCAAACTGAAAACGTATTTCACAACTTCATGACACGTAGTGTCATGAAGTGTGAACGCTGAAGAATAATCGATCCAATTTCATCATTAGGCCTTCGAGCACTTCTGTGGCAACGACTCCAGCTGTCCTGCAAATCTTCTATCTCTCATTCGAACCATAACGCACACCATGATGCATCGATCTTGAACGGCTCCACTGGTACCTCCACGGTGCGAGTTGGTACCTGGTATCGGCATCCTGTTCCAAGAATAGCAATGGTACCTAACCCAAGCGATATCAGTTCCATTATCAAATTAAAGCATTAAAATGCATAATAATAGCTTGAAATTCAAAGATACCTTAGGTGACCCCTTTGAATGGTAAAGGGATGTTGATTATGTCAAGATGAGGTCAAAAAGGGTGGTACTGGCATATAGTTGGAGGTCTATGGTATATAGTATAGTCAAAGAACATGGTCAAAATCGGGGACCAACAGGAGCCTCCTTCGAGTTGGGGCTGGAGAATTGGGGAGTTGGTGCTTCCTATGAATGTATTCCTTTGATATATAAGAAAGAATGTCATTGTTTTCTCCCATTTGGGTTTCCATGTAAATTATGGTGTATTGTGTATTTGATGTGATGTTTTTGAATGGTACTACTTATGATTATATGCTCATGTTGTATTGAATGCATAAGTGATAAACTATTGAATATTTTTGATAAAGTTGAAGTTTATATATATTATGATTGAAAGTGGTAAAAAGTGCTAATACTGATTCATCCCCTCCCCCACCCCCCTCTTATTATTCCAATAATTGGTATCATAGAAGGTCCTTCAAGAATTAGTCTAACTATTGGATGGTAGATCATGGAAAGAAACAATCTGTATAAGAACGAAATACCACAGTTTGATGTTCAGAATGGTCAGAAATATGAAATGCAAAGAAGAAAAATGAAAGTATTTTTATAGGCAAAGGGATATGATGTTTGGAATTAGTTGTTACAAGATACACCACTACAAAGAAACCAAAGACTACAACTAAGAAGGAATTGAAAAGAAAAAAAAAATGTAAATGGATTTCAATTTGGAAGGATTTTTTGATTCAGCTAAAGTCAAAGTGAGACAGTGTTCATCAACCAAAGAGCTTTGGGATAAACTACATAATCTCTACTTCACAAAATCTCATATTATCACAGAACCTGAGCATATTAAATAAGATGCAAGAAAAAAATAAGAAGAAATATGCTCATCATGTTAGAAAGATTCAAAAGAAGAATATTTTGAAGAAGGCACAGTAGATCTTGAAGTATAATTAATTATTTCTTTAGATAAATTAACGAAAGAAAGGAAGAAAACCAAGTCTCTTGAGGAACAATTAGTTAAGAAGGATTCTCAAGAAAGTTCATAAGAATCCCATCAGGTCATTGTGAATCTAAAATCTCAGCTGGAAGAAGCCAAAGTGATTGAAGAAACTCTCAAGAGTTGGTTGGAAGAAAAACAGTGTTTGGAAGCCAAAATAATAACACAAAGAAAGAAAATAGAAAATAGAGAAAAGATTATGACAAGCCATCCCAAGGAAATATCTGATAACTTAAATAATCTTGAAGAAGAATTCAGTCAACAAGAAAGAAGACTTGAAGAAGAAATCATCACCTTGAAGACTCAACTTGAAGAAGCAAAGAGAATGAAAGAAGTCTTAAAGATATAGATGATGAAGAAAGACGAAGAGTGTGAGAATCTTGAAGAAGAAGTTGTCACATTAAGAGATAAAGTTGTCCAGCTCAACAAGAAACATCAAGAGAGAGGAAGCTCCACATCAACAGTAAAGAAAGTTGAGGAGAAATGTTATAGGTTACTAGAAAGGAAGAATGAAGAAAAGGCTAAGAGTTACGCATAAATCATCAAAGGCCCTATCAAGAAAGAAGATCCCTGAAAGGAGAAAATATCATAAATGAAGAAGACTCAAGAAGAAGATTACTGAAGAGATGGATATCAAATAAGACCCTCCACTTTTAGGTATAAAACAATATTCAATCATTGTGAAGGAAACAACAAAAGAGTATATCATGATCATTCAAGGCATGAATTTAGAAGGAATACATCACAAAGAAGATCATTTACTTACAGGTATCAAAGTTTCTTTTGTGGTTTTTATTTTACTTGTAATAACTTTGGACATAAAGTTTTAGATTGCATAGCTTATGGAAGAAATGTTCAAACAATAAATTATTATGTAGCTCAATACAATATTGAGTTTCATGAATGCCACAACTATGGACACATAGATCATGATTATAGAAGCATGATGCATACTTCCATGAAAGAAAACACTAATATTAGATGCAAGAAGGTTTGAAAAATAAAGAAAGAAAGATGAATGAAGAACAAGTGAATAAAGAATAGGTAAAGGAAGAACATGTGAATGAATAACACATATAGGTGAATGAAGAACTCCCAAAGATAATACTCCCAAGATTTGCAGTAGTGAAAGATAACGATGAATATATAGGAAAAGACGAAGATGTCAAAATTCAAGAACATGATGAAGAGGAAGATGTCAGAATTTATATGATAGAAGAGGAAGATTAATCCACATTAGGATGGCTTCCTCCACCTTTCTGAGCCATATGGATTGGAGACTCCCAATAAATATGAATATTGAAGAGGTCTAGTCTAAGAAATAACTCTACAGATCAGAGAACTATCTTTCAAGTAGTCTGAAGTATCTGTAGAGTGATTGCAAAAATATAGAGTGACAATTTGATTATTTGAGGAGCAGCTTTCAGAACACATTCCCATGCATGTATCAACTAACAATTATGAAGTATATTATTGACACAATTCTCAGGTAGAGGTTCATGATTGTATATAGGATTCCATGTATGCATTCAGTTACAACAAGATCAGAGAAGTCTTGAGAAGAGTAAAGTGATAGATGCATCAACATCGTGTGCAGTTGTGTAGTAGATTCATGGACAATTTTATGACATATGGACATATATGGATTCATGAGATATTTGTAAGGTCTAGACAAATATATGATGGTATATGAAAAAATATTGACAAGTGGAATTGGATAGTCACATGAAGGAAAGCAGTGAAAGGCATAGTAGAACAGGTGAAGAGAAACTGACAGCAGAATCCATACTGTAAGAGGGAAATTGTTGAAAATTATGGTCATTGATGTAACTTTGAATGATTTTTATATATGTCAGAGAATTACAAGAGGAAGCACCAATGGACAAGAATCACCCTAAGAGAGGAAAGAAAGAAAGTACAGGAAGCCCTACATTGATCTCCGTGACATATTGCAGAGAAGTCAAGGGGAGAGAAATCATTAGAGAAAGAGATCAAGAAAGAAAGATCATAAGCATGAATATAGGGGGAGACATACCATCAGGGGGAGTTACCATTTTTCCCATGATATCAAAGAGGGAGAAAGAGAAAGATCACGAGTGAAAGATCTGAAGCATGAAGACAAGGGGATCAACCCCAAAGTAAGATACCCTTTTCCATTGATGTCAAAGGGGGAGAGAAACATGCAAAGAGAAACATCTAGAGAGATAGATGAGGAGTGATGGTCATAGGGGGATTATGAGTGTTGCCATCGATGCCAAAGGAGGATATTGTTGGCAAGTTGGTTGTCATTGATTTCAACATGAGTGGTTTTCATTGATGTCAATAGATGTGATGGGTGTACTTGAAGAAGTTTAAAAGAATCCCCATACGTGTGGTCATGAAGTCCGAAGTTGTTTGAGGAATAACGACATGAAGGATAGTGTAAACGCAGGTAACACACTCATAGATGGATATTCATCGTTGTGTCATTTACAGTCGTAGGTGGTACATCATGTGGTTCCTCATGGTTGAAGAGATATACCCTCATGAAGTTGTAAGCCCCAAAGAATGGTTAAGAATCCCATAAACAGTTACAATTCATTAATTAAAGGGTAAAGTGGTTGTAACAAGAATCCCTAAAGTTAATAAGAGAAGTTACTTAGAAAAAATATAAATACACCTCAAAAAGTCTCTCATAAGTATAACACTCTCACACACACATTATTAAATATATTCTATGTGAGCACACTTGATGTATTTAGCAAATCTAAGACGTTGAATATGAAGTAGCGAAATAGTTAAGAGTGAAAGTTTCAGGATTGCAGGTGTGCGAGTGTTTCTTTCAAGAAACCCTAATTTGGTTGACCCTCATGGGTTAGACTACTAGTGTCCTACGAGGCACTCCTAGGGGTTTCTTAGTGTCTATCATGCGAGGCCCTGCATGACACCAATATTAGTCCCATGAGGATAAGACAATTTTGGGGAGAGATGCTTGTGTCGGGTTGTTGATGCCCAGGTTGGTCTATTTGTCTGTGATTGAAGCACCAGGTCAACTAAAAAATTAGAGGAATGTTTATATGCTTGTAATGAGATTATATTTTGGTGATATTATGGCACATGCTTGAGGCATGTCTTCATTATATTGTTGATACATTAGCACATGCTTGAGAGGTGCATGTATGAGGTACATTTATTGGGGATATTGATGCATGTATAAGGAACTTCTTAATGATGTTATGGCACATGTTTGAGGTACATGCATTTGATGATATGGTACATACTTGAGGCATGTCTTGGTGATGGTACATGTTATAGAAAGATTTGCCTCACCCCGTGCAATCTTGCACATAAGGCCTTTTTCCATTTTCTTATACACACTTTTCATCCCTTTTTGCAAATCCCAGAGCTAAAAATACATTTTTTCCACATATACACATCGTGCCTACTATACAACATGTGTATACGCAAGTTGCACCACTATAGCTCGCATACATTGGGAAATGTGCCCAAAAATGAAAAACGGTGTCTAGTTTCCATGTCATGACAAGAGATCAATGATCCCTGGCCTTCCACATACTGGAAATGTTCTGACTCAGCCCTTCAGTTCCACTTGGAGGCTATAAATGGGCCAATCCCGAGCTATGGAAAGGAGGAGAAAGAATTCAACTTTAAGAGAAAATTTACTTTGGAGGAATTATTCACTTCATATTGAGTCTACATCCCTTTATCCTTTAAGTCTGGAAACAATGTTCATCCCCTAATCTCTTCCCTTATTGAGTGAGAATTCCATTATCTCTCTTACATGAGCTTTCTTTTGGTGGAGGATTGAAGTGGTGGAGGCCTAGCTGGAAGGAACTTAGTTTCTTGGTTTTGAACCATGCCGACACAGAAGTCTGTAACTGATTCACTTCTGCTGATTATATCTTAATAGAAATAAAATTTTCACTTTTGCTGATTATATCTTAATAGAAATACTATTTTCTCGTCCAATTGATATCTTACAAATATTTGAATTATTATTCCATGGGTGTATTTGTTATGTATGTTAATGGATTATGCTAGTGAATGTGCTAACATCATATATTATCACCATATGTTTTCTTTGCTTGGTTGTTGAGGACTAGTTATAGGTATATTGCTTTGGGTATAGTGCTCAATGGTGGACTTCATGGGACGTCTAGATGAGGTAGGCCTTTTATCTTGTCTTGCTAGAATATTTGTTTATATAGAATACTTGGGAATAGAGTTGATTTCTTCAGTCATTTTTGTCTGTTGTGGTTTTCCCCTAGCCATAGAGAGATTTTCCTCATAACAATACACCTTGGTGATGATATGATACATTGTTAGAAGTGCATTTTGGCTATATTGGTATCTGGTTTGGTATATGTCATGGTGATGTCATCACATGCTTGAAGCACACACTAGTGATTTTGGAATATGTGTGAGGCACATATTTGGTATATGATATTGGTTGTTATAACATATGTATGAGGCATATCTTTTGTTACTTTGTTGAGACACTTCATTAATGATATCTTATGATATATGGTGTATGGCATGATTAAGACATATCATGAGTGATATGGTACATGGTCAAGGAACATCTCAAGGTCTTGTTGCAAGGTTGTTATGGTACATGGTTTTGTACATGGTTGATGCTTTGGTACATGCCACATGGTTATGTTATGTGATTGAAGTATATGGTTGGTTGCATATAATTGATGATATGGTATAGGTTTTGGTGCATGATTGATGCATGGTATGGCAGATGTTTTGCTACATGGTTGATGCATGGTATGGTAAAGGTTTTGGGACTCAATTGATGCATGATATGGTACAGGTCTTTGGTACATGGTTAAGACACACAGGTTGATGATGGTATATCATTTATAGTGATAAAGACAGTGGCAGTTACAAGTTGATGTGACAGTGACAATGACAGGTTGATGTGATAGTGACAGGGACATGTTGATGAGACAGTGACAGTGAAACATTGATTGATGCATCAATGATAGTGGCAGTGACAATATCAATAGTAGTGACAAGTTAAGTCTACACTTAGTTGGAGTCGGAGAACAGAGGGAGTTGGAGCCTGCAAATTAGGGGGTCATAACCTCATTCTAGTTGAAGCAAGAGAATTCATGGAATTGGAGCTTCCTTCAGGTTGGAGCCTGTAAACTAGGGGGTTGGAGCCTCCTTCCAATTGTACCTAGTAAATCGAGGAGTTGTAGCTTCCTTCTTGTTGGAGCCTGCAAATAGGGGGTTGGATCCTCCTTCTAGTTGGAGCTAGAGAATTGGGAAGTTGGTTCTTCCTATGGATGTATTCTTTTGATATATAAGGAATCATTATGTGGTTTTATCCCATTTGGTTAATTTCCACATAAATTATGGTGTATTGTGCATTTGATGTGATGTTGTTGAATGGTATTGCTTATATGCTCATGTTATATTGAATGCATAAGTGAAAAACTATTGAATATTGTTGATAAAGTTAAATTTTATATTTATTGTGATCGAAAGTGGTAAAAAGTGCTCATATTGATTCACCCCCCCTCTCATTTTTCCAACAAACCAAAATTAATAATTTAGTTTCCATCCTTAGCTTGGAAATTGTGTTACAAATTTCTCATAAACCTAGGAACCTCCTCACTTGAAAATGCTAGAAACAATATGTCCTTCAATCCTTTGAGCATGGGTTGATCATACCATAATGAACAAGGGAACCAAATAGAGACTCTTTGCTTGACACTAAAAATTAGTAGAATTTGTCAATTTTTTTTCTTAACTCATTTCTTTGAACTTGAATGAACTGAATAATGAATGAATATCATGAACCCCTCACCATGTTCTTCCTACAGTGTCCCAGAATAAGAGGCAATATAACACTAGCTCATATGGAAATTGAAACCTAAAATGATTGGTGCAATTCCTAGAATTAACAAAGCCTCTACCTTAGGAACTCCAAGCTCAATGGGGTGCTCAGAATTCCAAGCTCTTTAGAGTTTATACCTGCACTAATAAAATGAATTTATGAAGTAGTGCAAGGGAAAAACAAGAAAGTTGGGCTTGAATGTCATTGAACTTGATTTTGAGATGTGTTGACCATGTAGTAATGGCAGGGGAAAACACTAAGGATATTCAATGCAAATACTTTACTAGTTATCCAAAAACTCCTAAGGCGAAATAAATGAAGGAAACGTTGACAAAATTTAGGCACCATTGTACTCAACCCTACTTGAAAATTGATTGTTCATGGGTATATACATTACTTAAGTTTCTCACAAAACAATACTATATTCCTATAATCGACAAATGGGAAAGTAACATTATGCATATAAAGAAAGGGAAAAGAGTATATACAAGCCTACCCTAATATATACAAACAACATCACTCCAACCTACTAAAAGAAAAGTTTCATATGGTTCTTGTGTACAAGCAATTTCATTTTCTCACCATTTAGATCAGTGCTTAGAAAGAAAGTATTCATCAATCACTTGGTCAATTAAAGGAGTGGGGAAGTTATCTTTGGGACAAGATTGATTGAGATCACGAAAGTTAGTGCAAATACAGGTGGTGCCTTGATTTTTGTTAACATGAATAGGATTAGATACCCAAGATTTATAGGCGATTAGGTAGATAAAAATAGTTGTGTGAAGATTATTAATGTTTGTTTTAATTGTTGGGGCTTTTGTGGGATGGATAGGCCATTGTTTCTACCGAATAGGTTATGCATCCAATCATGTGTTACCATTGCAACTAGTATCAACACCATGTAATGAATCTTAACCCTCAAGTTAAGAGTCCAACCTCAATGTAGTGACCATTAACCCTTAAATTGAACCAAAAACAAAAAAGTTACCTTAACTTCCAAAATAAACTCTTAACTTCAAAAAATACATTCACATCGTAAAAAACACAAAAATAAAGATAAGAACCCTTCAGGTAGGGTAACACCAAAAACTACTTTGTATGGAAGGAATCACTCCATAATCCATGATTTCTACAATGCAATAACATCCAACCTATCTCAATACAATGATATTCAATATATATATACTTTCTCATGAGTACTTATAGGGGTATATACCAATTACCCTTCATTATTATATTATTTCCTCTAACCACCTAGTGGGCTGATTCCAGTCACCCCCCTCCTTCTTCATATTTTTTAATTTGTATTGATCTTATCTCCTCGATGCCTTGTAGCCTAGTTTCTTTCAATTATTTTAAATGAATAAGTAAGATGAACCTCCATGTTTCACTCTCTTTATTATGGGTCAGTTTCATTCATTTTGGCTTATGTCGATGTTGACTTTTAATAGGTTTTAAAATTGCTTACTTTTCAAATTTTTCTCCAACTTGAAAATCAAACCCTTTCTTCCCTTGAATTTTCCCCAATTAACAAATTTTTTCACTTCCTCAACTATTATATTCTTTTGGTTTCAAGTTTCTTCTCTTTTTCTTTAGTTTGTTTTCCCTTTATTTTTTATTGAGGTTTATTTTCCTTTAAATCCAATTCCTTCTATTTGAACTCTTCGAAATCCCTTTTTCCCCTCATCTTTATTTGTTTAAAATCCCCCCCTCTAATTTTCAAGTTAGGCCTGATTATCAAATCAAGCCCCTTTTAATTTTTCTCATGTTCTCCTACTCCAATTTTGAACTCAGGACCAACTTAAAAATCAGGCCCCCCTCTATTCTTTATTCAAGTGGTCATTTATTTTTCAAATTTGAATTATATTTATTGTTCAAACTTACATCCCAATATTTAGACAGATCCCAATTTCCAAGTTGGGCCCTTCCCTCCCTTTTGATAATCGAATCTCTTCCGGATTTTCCAATCAGAAGTCTTCTTACCTTCAAACTTTCCTTCCCCTTGATCCTCAAATCAATCCTGACTTCAAAATTGGGCCCTAACCTTACCTCCCTCTGTTGAACCTTAGCCCAATTTTGAGATTGCTGTCTGATCTCCCAAATAGGCCGCCCTATTAACATTCAAACTGTTCAAACTTTTAGTCTTTTGTTAGAATGATTTTTGTTATATTACCTCCTCTTAGAACTTTAGGTTGTACCTTTTTTAAGCTTGATTCTTTAATAAAATCGATCTTTGAATCATACCCTCCCATTATCAAGGCTCCTAAAATATTGGTACAATTTGGTGATCGATCCTAATTTCCAAATCGGGCCTTCCCATTGTACATTAGTGAGAAGGGGTCCCAATTTTCAAATCAGATTCCCATTCCACCAACCTTTTGTTCACTTATTTGATCTTTTTTGAGCCTCCATGCAACCTTCAAACTCTGCTCCCAAACTAGAAGTATCTCTTTCAAAAATATTTATAATTTGATTGCAATCAACCCGATTTCAAATTTCTCGAACCTCCTTTCCACTGAATGCTCATAAATCATCCCGAATAGGTAATCATCTTGATCCTCAAATTGGACCTCCTCTTCAGAAGATTTGTTTGAACTATGTATTTTTTGGCCTAATTTCATAATCAACACTAATTAGCAAACTGGGGCCTCCCACATCAAATGTTGGTGAAAAGGTTTCCCAAATCTCAAATCACCCCATTATTTCACTCTTTTTACTTTTTTTTTTCTTTAAGTTTTGGATCCAATACCTAAAGGCATAATTATGTATCAATGACTTGAACAACCACCTTTTCAAACTTTAGTAATAAGAATGATTTTTGAAATATGAATTAAAGTTCGAGCATAAGACGTCTCATGGTTCGATTAGTATACATTATAAACTAGCGGATTGTTTCATATAGTAATGCTCAAGGCCACAAAAGAATGTACAAATGTTAGATTTTGAACATTTAGGGGCATTTTTCATCATAGTTTACAATATCAATCGTCCTACACAAGTTTTTTTTTTTTTTTTTCAAATTTGCATTGAGAATTCACATTCAAAATATTCATTTGATTCTCCCATTGCAATAGAATGAACCTCAAGTCGAGGTTTTGTTGAGTACATAACATACCCTAAAATTTTAGCTACCACTTTTCTTTGATTTCACAAGTAATTTTTAGCATTTTTTATTTGGCTAATTTTATGCATTTCATGTGGTTTAGTAGTCATCATTATTTTTGAGAAAACCCCGAAAAAAATCTTTATTTTTCTATGTCCCAAAGATTAATTTTGAACTAAAAAAGGTTTGCATTGATGAAGTCAAACTACTTCCATTGTTAGGCTAAAAGTTATTTTTTACATTGATATGAAATTTTTTTGAACCACTGATCTGAAATTTTATTCGAGTGCCAATGGCAAAGTTTTTGGGACCGTCGATGGAAAAGGTAAGTTAAATCATTAATGAAAGTTTTTGGAAGTGTTGATGAAAAGGGTAAGTTTTTTGAACCACTAATGAAAGATATTTTCGGTGTTGATGGAAAAGTTATTTCACTCGCTAATGAGAGAAAGTTATCACGGGAATGGATGAGGAAATTTGAATGTCTCAATATGAAAAATTTTAAACTCAATGATACAAAATTTATTTGGGGTGCCAATACAAAGGATATCATTTCACCAACAAGTGGCCATTGGCCAACTTTTTAAGTTCTGTATTTCGAAGAAAATGAAAGTTGTATTTTGCACCATTGTTGAGTTTTGTTGCATGTCCAAATTTTCTCTCGCCACTAATAAAAACCAATCAGCATACTTGTTGTGCACAATTATCAAGGTAGGCATGATCACTCAATCACATTCACTTTGACATCATTGTCTTAAAAAACTTTGCTAAAAGGAAAGTGTTGAGCGACCATAGAAGAAGTAAATCTATTGGTCATTAATACGATGATTTGATGGTTAGGATGTCCAATCGCCATTTAATTTTTGGGATTGGGTGAATCCAATCAGTTTTTACAGAGATTTTGTCATCATAACACCAAGATTTGTTCCATTTGTTATACAATTTGAATCCTCCAACCAATTGAACCATGTTGAGTATGAATTAAGCTTAGACTTTGTGAAATTCAAGTGTTGTTGACAAAATTAACTACCTATAAGAGCTTGGTTTGAGAGATAGAGTTATTATTTCCAATGTGACTAATTGCCTGTGGTAATATTGTTGTGTTTTTCATGTCCCCGCATGTAGGAATCATAATCATGAGCCAAGGTGGATTGTGGGCATTAGTTCCCCTAATTCAATTTATTGTTTTTCCCATTTGCCCAGCATGGATAAGTTAATAAAATTGAATTTTTAACTAGGTCTATGCATTTTAGATGATGAATTTGGACCAAAGGAATGTTTCAGAATCTTTGTTTCAATGATATGACTATTAATTCAAAATTCATCTAAGATTTGTTTTATTTAGCATAACTTCCATTAAACATTTATTAATCTAATAAATTGTGCATCATGCTTATGGATTCAATGTTTTTGGATACAATTGTTTTATTTATGTTGGTTTGAATTGATTATGGTGCATGAAACATGCCACCAAGAAGAACCCCTATGATAACTCCAACTAAGACTCCAAAGGAAAAGGAATGTTTCAGAATCTTTGTTTCAATGATATGAATGTTAATTCAAACATCATCTAAGATTTTTTTATTTAGCAGAACTTCCATTAAACATTTATTAATCTAATAAATTGTGCATCATGCTTATGGATTCAAAGTTTTTGGATACAATTGTTTTATTTATGTTGGTTTGAATTGATTATGGTGCATGAAACATGGCACCAAGAAGAACCCCCATGATAACTCCAACTAAGTCTCCAAAGGGAAAATCTAAAGAAACAGGGGAGGGTTCCTAAAATAATCCAATATAGGTTGAGGATCCATTAGAGGAATGTGTTCTTGTAATTCAGTTCCCTATACTTGAGGAGTATCTACCACAACCAATATTCAAAGACATTGAAGAAAGCATGTGAACTTAAACCCCTTTCCCATGGTGGAATGAATTTTATTTGAAGTTAAAAAAAGAAGAATATCCAGAGGTGATACCTCATATTGATCCTATGGTTAGGGAAATTGATGATAAAGTCTTCATGAATATCATAAAATATTGTTCGCACTTTGTTGGAGCAAGAGCACCAGTCTTCGCTTGTCCTAAGGCCATTGTGTGGATTATAGACTAGACTAATTTAAAGAAGAGTATGGTTGTAGATGAGAAGGGTGAATGTGTGGGCTCGTTCCTAACTGAGAATTTGAGAGGTATTATATGTTCCCAAAACCTGAAGTCATGCTAGTTACTCCTTTCATGAATGATTTTTATGAAAAAAATGATGTGAAAAACACTTTAGCAAGATGGTGGAGGGAAGATTAAAGGTTCTTTCATAAAAATACTATTTGGTATGCTATTATAAATTTGAGAGAGCCTTACATGTATATTATGGCTTCTTTGTGTCGATTGTATGGAGAGAGAAATTGTTCTTAGTTCACATATACATGGGTACCATTAGCTTACATAGTAAACACAACATGAGCATTATTTAATTGGGTGACAATTTTATCTAACCAACTTAATATTATGATTGAAAGAGTGCATGAGGATAAGGAAAATCCTAGTGTTGTGCCTACCTTTTATATGTCTTTGTATTTATTGGATGTTTTATGTAATAAAAATATATTTGCATGTATTAACTTTAGTTGGAATTATTTAGAGGTCCATGTACATCTCTATTGTCATATTTTATGGGACAATAAATACAAGAGGTCATATACAAACATTTGTGACTTTTTCTTGGTACAATTGTGTTACCTCATTTTCTATAGAGAATGCCCCAGATTACTTGATGATGCAAAGAATTTTATAAGTCATATCGACAATTGGTATGTGCAACAAGACCTAACTCACATAAGGATTTATGGTGCAACTACAACACCTCATATTATGTTCGAGTATGTACCAAATAGGCCTTTTGTGGGTGAAACATCCTATCAGACATTTCTACAAGGATTAAATGCTTCATTATTAAAAGAATAAAAGAAAAATATCTTTATCCCTTTTGGTTTCAAGCTAAGTCATCATTTCATAAAAGACCCCAAGAATGCAAGGCAAGAAGCATCCAGTCATCTTGAGTACAAATTCCTACTTGAGAAATTTAGAAGGCATGGCCCCAAAGGCCCGATGGCTAAGCACCATGATTTAATATCTTTAACTTAGCCATATAGTCATGAGTGATGGGAAGATGAATTATTCTTTGAAAATTCTCATGATTGGTATTAGCTATTGTGAGAGTTGAAAGAGAAGTGGAAGAAACTAGAAGGATGGAAGAAATTAGGTTGAAAGAAGAAGCAGAGGTTAAGGTTATTCAATATGAGCAGGTGAGGCTACAACAAGAACAAGAATTTGAGAGGAAAATTGAAGAGGAGCTGAGAATATAACAAGAAGAAATTATCACTCAAGAAGAATTGAAAACAAGGAGGAAGGTTGTTGAAGTAGAGCAGGAAAATAAGGATTTGCAAGAAGCCAAGAAGAAACGATGAGAAAGGGAGTAATTAGAAAGGAAGTCAGTTGAAGAGAAGGCTTAGCAAGAAGAAGAGACTAGGAAAAAAGAATAAGAATAGTAACATCATAATGTTGGGGAACCAAAAAGGCAAGATGAGGAAAAGCTAGAATTCAAAGCAAAGAAGAAACAAGAAGAAGAAGTAGAAAAATAAAGGTTTTGCTAGAGGAAGCTACAAAGAAACAAGGTAATTTTGGGAGTACAACAAAGAAGAAACCAAAACAACAATAATATCATCATTCTACCAAGCTACCCAGTAGAGTCATTGATTTGACTAAGGATAAAAAACTTGTCCGTAGATCGAATGATAAGAATAAGGAATATGCTTCTAAGTCAAGTATTGAAGTTGAATAAGTTGCCCCTAAAGAAATTGATCAAGTTTAGAAGTTGGAGAAGGAGAAAGAAATTGGAAAGGGAAAATAACTAGAAATGGAGAAATTGTATACCTCTAGAAGTCTAAAAAATATTACATCATGGGGTGACCATCCAATTCCAGATCCCCTGGAGGAACTTATCGATTTAGAGTCTATTTCCTATAATCGTCAAAGATAAACCATTTTCAAAAGAACAAGGAAGAGTATGAGGGTAGATATAGATAGTGTTGTGTTATGAAATCTAGAAGAAACTCTTCTGGAACTTAAAAGAGAAAAAATTAGTGAGTCGATCTCTATCAAAGTAGCAATTTCACATTCTACTATTGACAGAGACAAATATGATGAGAGTGAAGTAGAGAGCATGAGGATATAAATTGCATTCCTAAAATACCAAGTAAATTATCGTAAAGGATCCCATGATACTATTACTAAATTCATAGAGGATATTTTGGATGAGGATAGAAGCATGACCAGGTTAAGAAGGATTTTATAGCCAAGGTGTTAGAGCTTCAAGAAGAAACTTTGTAGTTGTCAGTATTGCATAAAGAAACTTAGAGGTGGAATGAGAAGCAAGATCAGATATATGATCATATTGATTACATCAAATAAATTTAGAAATCCCATGGAGAAGAAGATCATGGCATCAAGCTTCTAACTGAGGAGGGATTAGCTAGAATGAAACGTTCAGTGAAAAATTGGGGAGAATTGGTCGAGGTGTCATAGAACTAAGCTAGTGATAAGTGGTTGGCATGCCTGAAAGTGTGGAATTTTATAGATGACACCATGTCTAAAAGTTGTCAACCTAGTTTCGTTCAGCCTAAGGAATTTTGGCCGACATAAGAGGCATTAGCTAGTTTCAAATAGATAGATGATAAAGGAGATGCTAACATCATATGTATAACTTCACTAGAGAATGACCATGTTCAAACATATCTTATTGGTGAAGTTACGAAAACAACTAGAGTAAATTCAGCAGTTCTTAAATTAGAAAAATATATTAAGTGTTTCATGCATGAAAATGAAAGTCTCGGTTTACCAATGGATCAACACACATTCCCTCACTTGTGTTTATGTGAAGAATTAATTTGAGCAGTGTGAAAGATATGATGCTAAACACGCACTCATTGAATTTCCCAGTCAACTAGAGTCATAGTGGCAAGCAAAAATTTTTGGTTTTTCTATTTTTTGCTTTATATTATTTTTAATATGTAATTTTCCTATAAATAAAAGGATCAACCTCTAGGAAAGTATATTTTTTCTCAGTGAAATTTTGTAAGGATTGTAGCTGCGAATTACTTGAAATCTTAATTTAGAAAATATGTTTGGCATCGAGAGATTTTGGTTTTATAAATTTATATGAATCCATTCATTATCATGGATTACTCTACTATTGGTTTAATGTCACAGGTGCCTAGTAAGAATTTCAACATTGTTAAGTTTTCATATATGGTTGAATGATTTAATGGATATTTTTAGTGAAGATTATTTTTTTTATTATTCTATTCTTATTTTCCATTATATTGTATATGAAATACTTCGAAATTATTTATGAGCATTTCTACAGTTTTAGTTTTACGCCTTTCTAGAATTAATTGGTTTGTTTTTCCTTAATATTATCTAGCAGTAATAAGTTCTCCTTAGAATTATTTATTAAGGAATTAAAAGCTATAGATAGTATTCATTGACTATTTCCATATGTTAACCTAGGTGATACATTTCTTCAAACTCATTATACTAATTTATTTCATGCATTAATTCTTATAAAACTATAAAACATAAAAACAATGGAAAGAAACTTTGAAACAACCTTTAAATCCCATTGAATAGTTATCGAACCATTAACCTGAATGATGATTCTATACCAAGCATGGAAGATTCTTATTGGGCCTCATCCTTTCCTTGGTTTTAATCCCTACTATTGAGAATTGGGAATCCATCCCCCTCAAGAGATCTGAGATTTTAAGTCTAAGTTGAGAATTCACATTCAAAAGAGGTGTCGAATCCTCCCACTGCAATAGCTCAATTCGAGGTAAATATTCTCAAACCTTGAAAGGTTTGTTAATTTGAATAGTTAAAAGGGACATGATGGTTCAGTTAACTTTATTTGTAAATTAACCTTGCATGCCCTATTTTTTCTTTACTAACATGCATAAATTTATATATGGCTTCCAAGGGATGCATAAAGAGAAAGATATGTCTTGAGTTAAGACTAGTTGTAGTTCAATATAAATAGCTAATTGAAACACTTGAATACCCAAAGGAAATAGTACAATAACCAAGAATACAACCATAATATAAGAAGAAGAAGAAGCAAGGGAAAAAACCCAAGAAAATGTTGAAGCTGAAAGAAAGAGGGATGAGATTGAAGCAAACAAGATTAGAAGAAAAGAAGAAGAATCAGTTATATATTATAAATTCAACAATTATCAAGTTTCTCAATTCATTGACTATGCCTGTAGGGTACAAAATGAACTGAACATTGTGGAGAGAGAATTCTATAATAGAGAAAAACATTTATAGGCACAAGGGAAATATATAATAGAGGTCATGAAATATGTTCAAGCATGGGAACTTGAGTACCGACAAGCTCAGTTACAGTTTGACCGAGTGAAAGACTGGCAGTTTTGAATAGTAAAAGTTATTTCTAAAGTTTTTGTTTTCCCTTTAGAGGGCCTAGACGAAATGGATTTTGTTTTGAAATACTAGAATCAAATAGCTCATGGCGCCCTCCAAGAGATTACGCATGACTTCAATGAATATGCTATGATATGTCAGCTCATAGCAAATATAGAAAACAATTGTTACTTCCCTTCTTTTGGACCTAGAAATAATTTATTTCCATAACCATAGGTGCCTAAATATTTGGAAATTTATGTTAGCACTGTTAGGAAAGATATCAAAGCTCTACCTGAGGTTAATGAAGTAGCCACTTGAAATTTTATTAATGCTCCTACTGGGCACATGAAACTAATCAAGCATATAACGCTTAACAGACAAATGGGAGAAAAAATAATAAGGCTGAGTATTACATCATATAGAGCCTTCCCTAGGAAAGATACTTTTCCTCATGGTGATGCACTCAGTCAAACTTTTGAGGCATGGGTGACCTTTACAAAAAATGGAGAAGAGACAAGGAGCTTCCTCGAGCTAAGTAGAGTGTTATCCTAGAGAAGAGGATTCGAACAACCAAAAAGGTAATTCAAATAACCAAGTAAAAGGTCAAAACGATCAAATGGAATTGAATCCTCATATGTGTTATCACATATGT
>CBVK0101320457.1:0-10299 GCA_900067695.1 Picea abies
ACTCCCATGGTACACACGTCAAAGATAAATAGTTGACCATCGGTTGAGACATATTACCATACATCGGTATTACGACATGTGGTGACATCTCTCCCATAGTGTCCACATAGTGGATAATGACGAAATGGGGCATCGGAATTCCGATGTCTCTAACGTAGCCATAGAAATGGATATATGGGGTTTGGAAAGTCAAATCTAAGATGACATGTGTGTGCATGAAACATCGCAATAGAGATGATAATTATGGCGTCGGAAAAATGACATCATGTGAAATGACATTTGAGGGGGTTCGTTGTTTGTCGTTCTCCTGAAAATATAAAGTGGCAATTGCATCGAATTCGCTGTCAAAATTTGACCCAAATGTACTAGTGTAGTGAGGTTTTCAGGTTTAAGAGGTTGGACCAAACACAGAGAGACATTGTTGGTATTAATAAAATGGTGAGTGGTTGTGGTATCAGTTCACAGCAATGGTGAAGTGATAGACAATGAAGTAAGTACATAGGTGTGCCCAGCCTGTTTAAGATGGTACTTATGAGTCTTGGCATGATGCACTACTTGTTTTTATTTCTAGTAAGGAAGACTAAGAAGGATATAAGAACAATCTAATGGTGATACATCATATATCACAGTGTCACAAAAACTTCCAATGGAAAAAGTGACAGTGCAACACCAAGAAATAGTAATGCGAGGAACACCCTTATGTACCCATCCAAACTACTATGGATCAAGGTGTGGGGTGGTGGGGACTAAGTCTTGTGATATTATATTATTTTGACTTCCATTGTCCAAAATGAGAGTGACGAGTTCATTTTTAATTTGGTAGTTGTGAGTGAATAGAGGAACGTTAGGGTGACCTGGTCCTGGCTTGGTCATGAGAATGTAGGACATGTCGGCTTCAGTGGGGTTGTCGAGTGAAATTATCTCTAGAAGTTTGGTCACATCTGTTGAATTTACCTCGAGAATTAATCTCTTTGTGTTGTGGATATTTTTAAGTGCGCGACAGTCTGGAGAATGGTGGGAGTTGGTCTTGTGAAAGGTACACCAAACTAAATTTTTGGATGTGGAAGAAGAAGATAAATGAAACTGCAGTTGGGAAGTTGGTGGAGTATCACTTTAGGTGTGATATGTTGGGAAGAATATGTGAGGAGCCACCTTTATTTCTATGGCCAAGGCCCGTAAGAAATCCTCTTCCAGAGAAGCATTGTCAATAATATCTACCTCCCTCTGGAGAGGTAACAGTAAACTAGAATTGAACTTAACTATTAATATCTCGTTTGTCTCACTAACATGTAGATGGATGCATAGTTTGGAGAAGACATCGATGTATCCTTGAACTGAATGATTGGCAAGTTGACGAAGTTGCAACCACTTGGTGAGAAACTTATGAAGATAGCCTGGAGGGTAGAATCATTCCCTCAATTCTTGACAGAACGTATCCCATGATGCAATGTAGCCATTTGTCAAGGAAGACGATGTACTGAGCTCTACGATCAATTAAGATCTTTCCATTTATGTGTCCCATTAGGTTTGTGCGATTCCTTCGAGCTGAAGGTTGGCTATTTGCAATTTGGTGGCCTCTTCCATCTCAGGCAAGGTCTTGAAGTAAGTTGATAGGCTACGGATCCAGGAATCAACCGTCTCTCCATTCATTTGGATGGAAAACTTGGGTAAATGAAAATGCGTGTCCAGTTGCATGGTCATTAGAGGTCATCTTCATTGGAGTTGAATCAGGTCTTGGAGAGCCAACACCAAGTCTTCAGTTAGATTTGATGTGGCTGTGATGGATTCTTCATTTGATGTCTCTCATCGAAGTGGCATGGTCAGTAGGAACTGAATAGACCCTGAGGAGGGTGTGAGAGGAACTCTAAGAAGGGTGCACTGATGCACCAATACAAAGGCACAAAGGACACTAAGAATTGTGATTGTGATTCTCTGAGAAAGAGCATGAGGAGAGAGAGGAAGACCCAAAAAATAAAATTGAATCTAGTGGATGAAGTTTTGGTCTGTGTGCGGAAATAAATCCCCCAAGGAAAGAAGTTACTCTTATACCATTTGATCTGAGTGAGAGGGTGAGTTCAACAATTGAGACTCTTTTTTGATGGAAGGAACATATTGATCTGAGTGAGAGGGGCACACTCAGTAACTAACAATAAATTTTTATGGAGGGCGCATTACTGGAAGGGATAGAAAGTCAAATTGATTTGATGGAGAGGGTGCAACACCATTCCTTGAGAGAGATGCCTTCAATGTTGATTGTTCTAAGAAGAGGGAGCAATGTGTATAGACTTCTCTAACTCACCCTCCTTTTAAAAATAACACCCCAACTTCACACTCACGCTACCAGCAAACTGAGGGTGCCTTAATTATCATGCATAGTAGAATAGAGATGCACACTGGTTCCTTTGGTGCACACTCTCTCTCATTAATCAAATAAAAATAGAAAAATGAATTTACACACACAGGAAATAAAGAGAGGAGATTCAACAAAACTTCATCAATCACATTAGAGGATGATATCTCCTTTTAATCAATCAAGGAGACCTCAAACAATGGTAATTGTGCTTTATTCTTATGCATTTCTTTGCGCATTCATACTGGCAAGATAAATTTCCCATATTTTAGACATTGTCATTGTTTACTTAGACTGGTGAATGCTTTATTACAAATAAGGGACTGACTGACATTGATAAAGACCAGTAAACTAGTATATCATTTCTTCGCTTTCTCTCTTTGCTTGCTACAGACTACTAATACTTTGTTGTCATCTTTCTAAGGAAGGTTGGCATCCTTCCTTATTGGTCCAAAAACTATCCTTTTGGATGATACCCCTGCTTGAACTTTCCCTTTTCTCATCATTGGTACTTCCTTATGTAAATATATGACATATATGAAAAGAATTAAAAATTCACTATGGGGCATAAACTATCCCAATTTTATATCAAAGATACTCAAAGGATTCCCTTGGAAGTGGTTTGGTTAACATATTTGTGATCTGTTCTTTTTTCCCAACATACTCGACCCTGATGTTCTTCTCTGCAATCTATTCCCGTAGAAAGTGAAACTCGATCGAAATGTGTTTCGTCTTGGAGTGCATCATTGGATTCTTTGAGATACAAATGGCTATAGTGTTGTCACAAAATATTGGAATGGGGGCATCATATTCAACCTATATATCCTTCAAAATTTTCTTCATCCATAGTACCTGGGTACAAAATGTTATTTCTAGAATGTAATTTTCTTATGTTGTAGATAAGGATATTGAAGGTTGTTTATTGCTTAACCAGGATACAAGACACCCATCCAAGTAGAAAGCTATGCCACTTGTACTTCTTCTATCATCAATGCTACATGCCCAATCTGCATCTATGTAGGAAATAAGAGATAGATCATTCCCTTTTGGATACCATCATCCAAATTATTATGTACCTTTCAAATGTCTAAATATCCTCTTCACTAACATAACATGCAATTACTTTGGTGTTGTTTGAAACCTTGCAACCTATCCAACTTCTTGCATCACACCCATTCTAGAAGATGCCACGTAAATTAAACTACCAATCATTGATATGTATTGTCTCTGGTCTGCATCATTTGAATCATCATCCTTTCTTAGCTTGAAATTGGTCTGCATAGGGGTACTTACTGGCTTGCAATCTTCCATTCCAACCCTTTTTAGCATTTATCTGATATACTTAGTCTGAGATATGAATATAAATGTGTTTCTCTGACATATCTTTAGTCCCAAAAATAAGGACATTTCTCCAAGCAATGACATCTCAAACACATTTTTCATGTATTTGGAAAATTTATGACTCATCATGTCATCATCACTGCCAAAGATGATATCATCAACATAAAATTCAATTAACAATATATTATATTGATTTACTTTTATGTAGAGGTTATTATATGCATTTCCTTTCCTGAACCCTTGTTGTTGTAAGTATCTACTCGGTCTTGAATGCCATGCTCTAGGGGATTGTTTAATACCATATAGGGCCTTCTTCAACCTGCAAAAAAAAAAATCCTTCTCTGACAAATGAAATCCTTCAAGCTACCTGATGCATAATTCTTCCTCAAGATATATGTTTAGGATTATTGATTTCACTTCCATCTGATACACTTTAATATTATTAGATCATGCATAAGATAGAATAAAACTGATTTCTTCCATTTTGGCAACTGGGGAAAAATTCTCTTAAAATTCTATACCTTCAACCTGAGCATAACCTTTACATCCCAACCTTGCTTTGCTCTTGGTAACTTGTCCATGCTCATTCAATTTTTTTCTGAAAACCCACTTTGTGTCGATCACATTCTTATCTTTTGGCCTTGGAACCATTTCCCAAGTGTCATTATTTTCTATCTGATGTAACTCTTCATTCAAATCTTTGATCTAGAATTCATCCTTATTGGATTCTTCAAAATTGTTAGGCTGAATAGTGGATAGTAGTGTTAGATGTTATTGTTCTGGTGAATGAATTCTTCTTCTGGTTTCAATTCTTGCATATTTATTCCCGATAATCTATTCTGGTGGATGATTATTCTACACTCGTCTTCTAGGTGTCTTTGGAGGTACCTAAATATATTTTTGTTCTTTCTCTGCTTCTGACTGCTCTTCCTCTTCCTCTTCTTCTTCTTTTAAATCTTCTTCATGATTTTGTTCCTATGGATCTTTTCTTTCTTCTTTTATTCTACATCCATTTGTCTCATCGATCATCACATTGATGTTTTCCACAATTCTGTTGAGTCATAGATTGAAGCATTTGTATTCCTTCCTTTTTATTGAGTACCCAACTAGTATGCCTTTATGAACTAAAGAATCAGAATTTATGATCTTGTTGTCTTCCCTTTTGATGTAGCATTTGATTCCAAATACTCTAAAGTGATTCACATTTGTTGGTATTCCTTTCCATATCTTATATGGAGTATTATCACTACTACTACTAAGAATACGTTTGTTCTTAATGTGAACTCTTGTATGCACTGCTTGTACCCAAAAGACATTTTTCAACTTGGAATCCATTATCATGGTTCTGGCCATTTCTTGTAATGTTTTTTTCTTCCTTTCAACCACTCCATTTTGTTGAGATGTCCTGGCTACTAAGAATTGCCTCTTTATCCCATGTTCACTACAAAAATCCATGAACTCTTTTGATGTAAACTGTCCTCCATTGTTTGATCCCAGACACTTGATTTTCAACTCTTTCACAGTTTCAACCATCTCTTTGTAAGTCTTGAATTTCTCAAATGCCTCTGAATTATTTTTTAGAATGCACACTGCAGTCATCCTTGTGTAGTCATCAACTAATAGTGTGAAGTATTTTTCACCTTCTATTCCCTTTTCTCTTTTTGGTTCGACTAGATTGGTATGTATAATCTCTAGTGGCTTTGTTGTGGAGTATTCCTTTGTCTTGAACTTTTTCTTGGTTTGTTTTCCCTGTAAACAACGCTTTCATAGAATGTTTGTTTTTCTTGAGATCTCAGGCATTTATCTTATTCCTTCCCTTTTTCTAACCTTGACAACATTATCAAAATTGATGTGGTCCATTCTTCTATGCCATATCTAACTTTCATATTCCTTTCCTAAGAAACATTTTTATTTTACAATTTTGTTTAGTACATCTATGTTTCTTGGAATTCTCACAGTTCTAGCCACCAATCTATCTGACCCTGCTTTTCTTATTTCTCATTTCTAAGAATCAAACAAAATTCTATGTCCTTGGTCACACATTTGAATTACACTTAGTAGATTGTGTTTCATGCCTTCAATTAGTAGAACATTTTCTTCTTTGGCATCTGTACTTCCGAACTTAAATTAACCTTTTCTAATAATTCTTGTTGAGTTTTCAGTCCCAAATGTAATTGATCCATATCTTTCCTTCTTCAATGTTAGAAGCCTATCCATATCACATGTCATATGCTTTGAACAACCATTGTTAACATAACATCCATGCCTCTTCTGTTTAGCTTGTAGTGCAAGCATGCATTCTTCATTTTTAAATTCATCCTGCTTTCTTATCCATACTCTTTGTGGTTCATATCTATGACTATTGATATTCTATTGTGATTTTCTAGGAGGAACGGTCAATCTACAATCATTGGGCATCCATCCAAAGTTGTTACACTTGTAGAACTCTACTTCAGTGCTTAAGGATTCAAATATTTTGTAGTTTTTTCTTTGTGCTTCATGAGATCTTCTTGAATAACCATTTATTGTGTAACCCTCATAGTTATTTATGTTTTTGGTGTTGAATCTATCATTAATAAATTTATGTCCAAAATGATTTCATGCATAACATAATACAAGAGAAATAGTTTGATACCTTGGGGAAGAATATCTTTTAAATGGTGTTGCTCTTTTGAATCCTTCTTCTTCTCAGGATATCTCCATTGTCGGTTGTTGTTGATTCTAATATTTGAACCTCCTCGGTGGTGCAGATCCTATGACTATTTCTACATGGCTTCTTTGTTATTCTTCCTTGGAGCTTGATCCTTTCTCTGTCTGACTATATCCTAGTCCATATTTGGCATGTTATGGCCTTTGAATGCAAATGATGTTAAGTACCAAATTCTTAAATACAAAATACCACAATAGTACCAAATTTATCTTAATACAATAACCACACAAGATATATGGAACAATATAGAAAACCACCACTTTATTATATCAAAACCATTGAGGTAGGGAACACCATACAATGGATCCGATTAAGGAAAGGATAATCTCCTGCTCACTTTCCTCTTCGAGGGGGAATCCTATTATTGAGCTACCACTCTCAATACAATACTTCTCTTCATATCCCATTACATTTCTTGAACCCCTTTATATAGTGCTACCATCACCTAAGAACATTCTAGAGGAGGAACCCTCTAGAAGTAGAAACTTCTAGTAAGTGTTCTTACATTTATTATATCTAAATAACATAGTGGGCCTTATTTAATAATATAGTGGATCTATTCCACCTTAATTGAGTGGCCTCCAATATTATCACTATGGGCCCTCCGGGTCCCCCACTACCTCTCTAGATACTTAACATTGAAACATCTAGTAATTCCTCTTACATTTATTATATCTAACTACCATAGTGAGCCTTATTTAATAATATAGTGGATCTAGTCCACCTTACATTGAGTTCCCTCTGCTATTATCACTATGGGCCCTCTGGGCCCCCCAATACCTCTCTAGATACCAAACAAATCATTTTGTCCAATACTCTGGTGCTATTTTGTTGCATATCCTTCTTTTAAAGAACTTTCCTGAGAGTGACTATTTATGCTTCCAATATTTTGATCCCCTTGTCCTTTTCATCTAAATGACCTCTGACTGCCTCTTTGGTTCTTTTTTCTTCTTCCACTTGGATCTTCAAATTCATGATCATTTTCTTAATTTCCTCAAAATTGGAGTTCTCATATCCTTCTTTCTCTTTTAGTTTTTCCTTGAGAGATTTGATTTTCTTTCTTTCAATCCTTAGCTCTTCTAGAGCACTGATTAATTCTTCTCTGAGATCAACTTCTCCTTCTTCCTCATAATATTCCTCGCAATAGTCCACTTCCATGAAGAGTACCCTTTATTTATTTATGACACTATCTTCTTCCTCGTCTATTAATGAACTATCTTCCTTGGTGCGGAGACTTTTATTGAAAATTTTATTTTTGTTTCTTTTATTCTTTTGATTTTTCTTCTTCTTATTATTATCTTCTTCTTCATCACTTTATTTACTCTTATGAGGAGATTTAGAAGAAAAATGACCAATACCACCACAATGAAAACATTTCAATGGAAGTGTACCTTTATTTCTTCCAGTTCCCCTTTTTAACTTCCTGGAGAAGTTTCCCATTTCTTCATTGTCTTCTAAATCATCGCTACAACTACTATCTGACTTTGTCTTTTGCTTGTTATTTTTCTTTGTTTTGTTGGATTCTTTGAATGATTCTACCTTTGTAACGAGGTTGTCTTGTTATGTTCTCATTTCATATGTTACGAGTATCTCATGTAGCTCATCCAGGCTCAAGGTGTCTAGGTATGTTCTTTCTTCTAAAGCTGAAATATTTGGATCAAATATCATGTGTAAAGACCTGAATACCTTCTGGACAATTATTGTTTCCATCATTTCTTCTCCCAAACCTTTAATATTATTCACTACTTCATCAACTATCATAAAATAGGCTGCAATGTCTTTGTCTTCCTTCATTTTTAATTGTCCAAACTTAACTCTGAAGGTTTGGAGTTTAGCTCCCTTGACTTTAGAATCTTCTTCATAAATATTTTAAATATTATCCCAGAGATATTTAACATAGTCACAATGCATAACTTTAACAAATATTGGATTAGCATGACTATTCAAAATAGTACCATTATCCTTTGAATTATTTTCTTTGACTTTATTTCCATCCTTGTATGTTGGGGGAGTGGTTGGTACTTTGTATCCGTACACTACTACTCACCCTACATCAAATCCATGTGTATGTAAAAAGGTTTTCATCCTTATATTCTAGAATCCATAGTTCTGACCGTCAAACATTGGTGCTGCAATCTTAGCATATTCCATGATCTCCTTCCAATGGTTAGATTGCTTCTTGAAGGACTCGATTTAATACCAATTGTTGGAATACTGAGAGGGGGGGGGTTGAATCAGTATTAATACATTTTAATCCTTTTCAACCATAATGTTTACTTTGTGAGAAAATTATCAATAACATTCCATATGAGCAGTATGCATAAGAAGTGGACAATAATAAATCACACATATACATTGTACACCAATATTTTTATGTGGAAACCTAATGTGGGAGAAAACCAAAGAATGATTTCTTATATTCTCAAAATAAATGAATTCATATAAAGCACCAACTTCTTTGTTTTCTAGTTGCAACTGGAAGGAGGCTACAACACCCTAGTTTCTCGGGCTCCAACCTGAAGAAAGATACAACTCCCTTATTCTCTGGCTCCAACTAGAAGGAGGATACAACCCCCTATGCTATCCAGATATAACTGGAAGTTGTCTACAACCACCTATCCTTTCCTCGTCCAACCACCCTGAAGTATAAGTTCTAAATAACTGATGAAACCATTGTCACTCTATCACTGTGAAATATGTCACTATAAACATGTACCAACAATCTATAGTCAACTTGTACTAATAACCTATAGTCAACATGTACCATTAACCTGCATCAACCTGTATCAACAACCTGTACCAATAATCTCCTCAATAGATGAGATCTAATAACATAGATCTCATACCCAATATCACAAGAATATAACTCAAACCATGTGCAACTATGTCTCTCTAATCATGTGTCATACATATGAAAACAATCATAACCATGTATAATAAACCCTCACATCAACCAAACATCAAACCATCACTTTTATGCAACCTCAAACTATACCAACAACTTCAACAACACTCCTCAACCAAAACCCCTCAACCATGTACCAAGAAATACAAGATATGCCTCAACAATAAACCCAACAATATGTACCAATGATAAATACCAAACATACCAACATTGTACCTCTGTAGATTTGTCTCATATAGTATGTACCATATATCTAATAGTCTCTCTAGGGAAAATCCTAAATCTCCCATAACCATATATCATGCAAACAACAACATCCAACTACAGATAATCATATAACATACCTTTTGAACCTGTAGATAGATCAGGTGTACCTGGTCACTTTTGAACTTCATGTAATATTTTTTCAGCCTCTGCAACCTGAATCACCTCTCATCCTTAGGTCTGATAGTACCTCGTGTGACGTAGGAAAGGTGTCTAGCAAGGCCTCACGTTACAGGCTCTACACAACCTGCAGGGGTGCCTCGCGGGATGTCTATTGGGTGACCCATGGGGATGACCCTAACTAGGGTTTTTGATGATCTTTTCACTCTTCACTGTGGCTATGAAACCTTGTCGTCACTCTACCTTCTCTTCCTCATACTTGTGAAAATTTATATGTATCAATGAGTACCTGCAATAAACCTTTCACAACAATAGATACTCAATGTGCTCAATAGATTCTAATGGGAGTCCCTTGATCTCTTATTTATACTCTCCAAGTGGCTTTCTTTAGGGGTTATCTTCTAACTATTTTACCCAACTTCCCTCTTTTAGTTCTAACCCACTTTCAACTACTTTACCCACTTGCAACCATTTTATCTATAAATAGTAAACTCGCCACTTCTTTTCACAAATAATTTATTTTTAATTATTTTCTTATTGAAACAACTTTACCCATAATTAACTCCTAGTTACAACCACTTTGACTAGTAAACTTATTCTAGGAGCTTC
>CBVK0101320459.1:0-11920 GCA_900067695.1 Picea abies
AATCCTTTGACATCAATCAATCACTTGACATCAATCAATCAAGCCATTGGCATCAATGAAAACATGATCCAACAACCATCACCTAGACCCCCCTAGATCTCTACCTCCCCTCTTTTTCCCCTCTTCCTCTCACTCTCTCACTCTCACTATCTCCCCCCATGACCTAGAACACAACATAGAGCTAGATCTAGAGTTATACGTTGACCTAGAGATTGACATAGACCCCCCATACTCTCACTCTCTACCCCCCCTAGACATAGACTTAAACCTTGACCTAGACCATGACCTAGAACTCGACCATGACATAGACCTGGACCATGACCTAGACCACAACATAAAGATAGAGATAGATTTAGATGATGACCCAGAGCTTGATGTAGACCATGACCTAGACCATGACATAGAGCTAGATATATATTTAGACATTGACCTAAAGATTGACAATGCCAAAAATAATGAAACCTATCATTACTTGTTGTTTTTCCTCTATTACTCATTACCTTTAACCTGCACATAGATCTTGATTAATCCACTCACATAAGAAGATTATTTTGTATATATGTGAAATCAAAGCTCATACCTACTATGCTATGCTCTACCAGCCTCAAGGAAATACCAAGCCTAATCAGACCTACTTTTTTTGTGACCCCTCCCACTCCAAATAAGCACAATCCAAAATGACGTGCCTTGCCATAAAAACAAACTCTAAGAACCAGCCAAATTTCTAGAAAAATGGGTGGAATATTTATGTTTTATAAAGTTTAGTACAAAAAAATCCACGTCGAATGAAGGTTTCACTGCTTGCATTTATGGGATGTTTGTTTATACTTGAATTAGCGTTTAAATATGTATATATTGAATTAGATTTTAAATATGTTTTCTATGATGAATGGCTAAGGTCCCTATGGTTGGTTTATATAATAGAAATAAACATTACGGGGAAAGAGAAAAACATGGGAAGAAATTATTCGAGAAAAGTGAAAGTAAAGGGTTTAGGGGCTCAAAGGAGTTCAAAAGACAAAATAATATTATTATATTCTAAACCTAAATCTTTTATATTACTTTAAATTATGCTCACTCATATCAATTTTGGGATGACTTGAAAAGGAAGATAAGTGGGCTTCTTGTGAAGACAAGTGGGACCTCCCATTCATGTAAATATAATCCTTGTATTTTAGTTATGTAAGAAATTATTATTGTCATTCTTGTTATTCTTCTTTGAGGGAAGGAATGAGTGATTATATGTATGTTATTATGAAATTATGGGTATTGATTGTCATAAGATCATGAAAGAAATTGTGGCCATGTGTCAATAAAATAGACGTTATTGAGGAAAACTAATTTTAATAGAGAATCCTTGAAGTTCCTGACCATGATATTTTCTAAATACATTGTACTTTCCCAGTAAGGGAGTGGAATAGCCCAAGGGACTAAATGGAAGAGAAGGGGATTCCACTCCTTGGATTGTACAAGATATAGTAAAAAGAGATTTGATGTATCGAGATCGCTATAAGAGTGAACCAACTATAAATTCTCAGAGATGGGCTCTATGAGAGGATTAGAATCATACTTTCATGTTTCGTCCTTCTGGATTCATAACCTCAGCTCAGAAATTTAAAGTAACCCATTGAGTCCATAGTGTACATGGGTTGTTGAGTATGTTACAAAGTGGTATTAGAGGTATTGGTTCCAACATTGGAACTACATGGGCCGAAAAACAAAGATTCAGGTTACAAATATGAAGTTTTATGGGCCAAACACCAGAGCTTACAGACCAAAGTAGGAAAAACATTACAGTTTACAAATTAGAATATTTATTTGACAAAAGGAAGGGAAATTGGGGAAAATGATATGACTCCAATAATGATGATATTAAAGGCTAAAATCACTAAATTGGATTTACCTTCAAGAATGCAAATGTAGGAATTTTATAAATTCATTGTTACAAACTTCAGCTTGTGTGAAATTGGGGAAGATAATGAAAATTGAGAAAATCCCAAAATGTAGATGAAATCAAAAGGAAAATTAACATGGATATGTCCAATTGGTAAGTATAAGGATCGAATTCAACCAAGAGAAGCTAAGTCCAATGATTTCATGGTGTCCGTATGGAGTAACAAATATATGTGTGTGTGTGTGTGTGTGTGAGAGAGAGAGAGAGAGAGAGAGAGAAAGAGAGATAATTTTTGGAAAACGATTGAAATTATGATATGAACCCAGGTGATATGGACCCATACTAGATACATGGACTTGTACCAATTATGTGGACTTGTAAGGTGAAGTGGAGGAATCAATGTGCTCCCCAGTGGAGTAAATGAACATAGGTTCCAATTCTGTGGTAGGGTCCATGATGTCAAGGAAACCATGCCAATGAAGGAGGTTTATAGATCCAAGTGAAGTGGTTTTGGAAAGGTAGTTTCGGATCCAAGCAAAGTGGTTTTGAAAAGGGTTTCCAAGAACCCATAGTTGTGATTCAAACTGCAATATCAACCATATTAATTGATTTAAAGACCTCTTTATAGTTTTAAAGTGAATTTTTTTAATGGTTGATATTACACAATTTAGCAGCTATAATTTCACTACCAATTTCCACAAATTTATGCCAAAATAAGTCTTGAGGAAAAGGGGTAGTATAAATATACATTATCACATACTCTTTAACTATTTTTATTCTATTTGAATCATTATAATGGCGATGGAAGGTGATTTTAATATAGCTTAAAAAAGGTTAAAAAATTAAAACTCGATTGTGACTATATGTTACTTCAAATTGTCATGAGAGTTTTTGTAGAATAATGAACTTACGAGTCATGAAATTTGCTACGTATAGAATTTATTGAAAATATAAAAACCTCTTTGGGAAATAAAATATTTTCAAAACACTTAGATTCAAAAATTAGTTAAAACACCCATTTCAATGTCTAAGGTTCAACATTTTGATGAAATTTGTTTTTGGCAAAACTTTTCTTTAATTTGTTTATTTGATGATTCATACTTACAACATAATATCATTTATTATTGAAGTTTTTAAAATTTGTTTATATTTTCATGATATTTATTCAAATCTTAATCTCACTCCCACCATAATATTTGAAGCCATAGCTAATTTAGTTGGGAAGTATATTTTATTTGATGTCCAATCACTTCGTTGGAGTAACAAACAACTTGCTTGGTTTCTTGTGGAATTCGATATGGATAGGGGGTAATCAATTGAAATCGATATCCATATAGGGGATACCCACATCTTTCAATCCGTTGACTATTGGAGGGAAGCATCATGTTTCCATTCCTATTGGAAACCTGGTCATATTAAAGAGAAGTGTTTGACTTCCTTGGAGTGCCAAATTGAACCAAAGTAGTAGGGGATGACTAAAGACCAAGCCATATTTTCTTGCCTTGAGATTTTTGACAAAGGATAATTCCTTGGTAAGATGCAATTGTTCTTCCCTTCCTTCTTTAAAAAAATATCCTCTGATGAGATTTATTATTTAAGAACTAAAGAAAATTGGGTTCTTGAGATTTTCAGAGACTTTTGGGACATTCTTATAAAGAATTTTAACGATCCAGATGTCTGTCTTGGCTTAGAATATAAGGTATTGGGTGGCGTAAAAAATCCCCAATGCTCTACTGGTGATACACAACCTATTTCCCCCCCAAGTTGGGATTCTTCTAATGATGTTCTGGTCAATATCATGAGTACTTGTAATTTATTATCGAAAGGTATGGGTTAGCCAGGAATAAGAACCTCCGGCCCCTCCCCCTCTACAGTGGTTTCTAAATTCCCTATTCTTCCTTATTGTGGTGAAGGCATGGCCTCTAAATGTCCTTCCTTACCCTCTGGTGGAAATTACATTACTAAAGACACTATGTTAAATTTCTCTTTGACCCATAAGGATAAGGCTATCGAGGCCTTGTCTCCCTTGCCCCTTATTATCTCCAACATTGCCTCCAAGCCTTCTTCCACTTCAACCGATTCCAATGTGACAATCAGGAAAAAGTCTCGACACTGTATTCCAAAAAAAAACCCTAGGGATGTTGAAGGCAGCTTGGCACAGTTTGGAGCGTTATCCCCTGTTATTGTAGAACCTGACTGTTCTTTAGATCCTTTTCTCTATGTCTCTTTGCATTCATATTCTAATAGAGATTCCATATCTTCCCTTAGAGAAATCCAACCAACCTCTATCATTCCCTAATGATCATCTTTTCTTTCAATCTTCGTGGGTTTGGGGGACCCACGGAAATTGCATCCCTCAAATTTATTATGAAGCAGGTTAATATTGATATTGTCTTCCTTCAAGAAACCTTGGTGGATGGTGAAAAGGATAAAGTTTTTTTTCTTCAGTGTCTTCCAATGTGGAACTGTGTTTCTCTCAACCCAAATGGTCGTTCGAGTGGTTTATTGGTTGTGTGGAACCCTACATTTGTTGAGCTGTGTGTAATTGGCACCAATGCAAGTATATATCTAGAGGGAACATTCAAACATTCTGCTGAAAAGGTGAAACTTATCAATTGTTATGCACCATATAAAGAAAGGGAAATATTTTTGTAGCTCCTTTTGGATTCTATATTGTTGAGTGAAGATGGCCTTATAGTTGGGGGCGATCTTAATTTTAATATTTCTGGTTGAGAGGTGTGGGGTAACTCGGCTAGAAATGACCCTCTTGTAGACTAATTTTCTAATATCCTACAAACAACTGGGTTAGTGGACCTCCAACTAATCCAAATGTCTCCTACATGGAGGAATGGAAGAGATGGAGCAACATGTATCTCAAAAATATTAGACCGGTTCCTCATTGATGAAACCCTCCTCAGCAGTCATTGTAAAACCAAAACCTAGACTATAAACTCCACCATATCGGATCATAATCCGATCTACCTAAAAATTGAGAAGTCTTCTCTAAATTCACCGCTCCCTTTAAATTCAATAGCACTTGGATATCTGATCCGGATTTTACATCCCTTATTAGGAATACTTGTGAATCTATGGGAAATTGGTCGGATATATCCTCTATCCATCTGATGTGTACAAAATTGAGAAACTTAAAAAAAATTGTCATTCTTCACATCGAACAAATTATGTCAGAGATTTTCAAGAATTGTACGTATTAGGTGTTTGAGCAGGAAGAGTTGAACATCCTTAGGTACCTTAAAAAAAGGAAGGATGAGATTATAGAAATGGAAGAATCCACACAGAGGCTCAGAAGTCGGGCAATTTGGATTGAAAAGGGTGAAAAAAATACAAAATTCTTTCATAAATTCACTTCTCAAAGAAGATGTCAAAATACAATTTGGGATATAGTTGACGAGGAAGGAAAATACAAATATACAGAAAAATATATTAATGAGATTACATATAAACATTTCAAATCCCAGTTCAATGTAATAGAGGTAGTGGACACTTGCAATCAAATTAAAGTACTCAAGGATGTGCCCAAGTTCTTCAATGATGCAAAAAGAGATGAGATAGGTAAACTAGTCACTTTAGAGGAAGTTGAGGAAATTGTTAGTAGAATGACAAAGAATAAAATCCCTGGCCCGGATGGGTGGACACAAGAACTCTTCTAGACTTTCTTTAACATTATGGGGGAGGATCTTCTTAGGGAATTTTAGGAATCCATATATTCAGGTCATATTTCGGGTGCTCTCAATGCTACTTTGTTCACCCTAATTCCTAAGGTGAGAAATATAGAATACTTCCATGATTTCAGTCGTATATCCCTCTATAAAATTTTTTATAAAGTTATATCTAAGGTCATTTCCTTCCGACTGAAAGACAAACTAGTCTCATGCATCTCCTCCAAACAGTTTGGCTTCCTTAAAGATAGATTGATTTTTGATGCTTTGGGGATATCCCAAGAGTGTTTACACACTGCTAAGTCAAATAAGTTAATTTCAATTAAACTTAAGTTGGACTTAAAGAAGGAATATGACAAAGTTAGTTGGCAATTTCTGCAGTTATTACTAATTCAAATTGGATTAAAATGGGGGGTTTCTCAATGGATTATGGCTTATGTAACAAATGTAAGCATGGCAGTTTTGATAAATGTTTCCCCTATGAAATTATTTAAGAGCTATCGAGGTGTACGACAGGGGTTCCCTCTCTCCCCATTGTTGTTCCTTTTGGTTGTTGAGTGTTTTAGCAGACTAATGAATAAGGTTGTGGAAGCAGGGACATTTCATGGCATCAAATTAGCTTCTGAGACTATCATCTCTCATCCTTTTTTAGTCAACAATGTTCTCATATTAGGAATTGAAAATTTTGAGGATTGTATGGCGTTTCAATCTATTTTAACAAAATTTTGTCTAGCCACATGTATGGATGTTGATTTCCATAAGTCGTGATTCCTTGCACAAAATATTGATTCAAGTCTAGAGAAAAAGTTGCGGTCAACATTTAATATACAGATTATTAGTATTGACGAAGGTATGAAATACTTGGGTTTTTATTTAAAACCTAACAATTATAGAGTGGAAGATTGGAAATGGATGATTCAAAAAGTTGAGAAGAGAATTAGAAAATGTTCCTTCCGTTGGCTCTCCATGGGAGGTAAGCTTATTTTAGAAACATATGTCTTACAAAGCCTTCCTGTGTACTGGCTTAGTCTTGTCAAGATTCCTTCCTCCATCCTCCATGGGATCCAACAGATCATCGTTAAATTCATTTGGAGAGGTGCTATAAAATCTACAGGCTTCCACTTAACAAAATGGAAAAAGATCACTAAGCCAAAGGAATATGGTGGTTTGGGTATTCATAATCTATATTGGTTCTCTCAGTCTTTAGCTGACAAGTCATGCTGGAGAGGGCTATTCAGAAAAGGATTGTGGAATTCATTTCTAAAAAATAATTACCTTAAAGGTATCGAATTGACTTCTTGGTTGCGCAAAAATGAATGTAAGTTCCTGATAGACTCTATTATCTGGAAAAAATTCATGAACTCTCTACCTATTTTTAAGAGGTGGATGGCTTGGTTGATAGGATGTGGTAAACATGTCATTCTTCAGTTAGATCCTTTCATTGGAGGTAATATGTCTTTCATTCTCTTAGGTCCTCTAATACATCATCTAAATAATTTGCATATATTCTCTTTATCACAGGCGGCTATTCCAAATGGTGTTGGAATTAATCAATGATGGCTTGAAGCTAATCACCTTGGTCTGTAGAGTGAGATGGCTACAGAGTGGAAAAAAATTCTCATTTTGTTGTGAAGTAGTGGAATCTCTCTTAATAATTCGAGAGATAAGCTTATTTAGTCATGGAACAAAGCGAAGGGTTCTGTAATTTCCAATTTAGCATACCAATCTTTATCATATATTAATCTCTTGGATTTTAATAGATGGTGATATAAGGATATTTGGGAAGTAAATATCCCAGGTAAAATTATTTATTTCATGTGGCTTTGTTTGATGGACTGTATTATTATCGGTGCTAATTATAGGAGAAGGGGTCAGATTGGGCCTTCATCTTGTAGTCGTTGTCTCAGAGATGAAGAGACGACCTCTCACCTCTTTGTGCATTGTGAGGTTTCACAATATATTTGGAAAGATATCCTAATTTATCTGAATATTTTGGAAGCTTGGAGCTACTCTTATTTAGAACATAATATATTACAATGGTTCACTACATATCCAAAGTTGCGACATGTTCCTTTTTTGGTGTTATGGAAGTACAGGAATAAAATATTATTTTAGAATTGGCCCAAGCAGGATTCCAGAATTGTCACTAAAATCCTTATTTCATTTAAAGAATTCACAGGGGCTTGTGAAAATGACAACATGGAATACATTCTCAATCCAGTCTATTTTGATGATACTCCTATAGGGTTCTTTGATGGTGCATTTGTTGGAGGTTTATGTTGTATTGGTATTTTTCTTAAAATTAGTTCAGATCACTTCTTTAGAGTTAATTTTTTTGGTGGTGAAGGAAACAATATGAAAGAAGAGATCATGGGATTATGGGGTCTCTTACACTTCACATCTAGTTTATCCATAAATAAGATGATGGTGGCTAGAGATTCAAAAGTGGCTATTGATTGGATAAATGACAAAGAAAATATGAATTTGATATATATAAATGTTGGAAGGATAGAATTAGGAGATTAAAATATAGTTTTGATGGGATCAAATTTATGCAAGTGCATAGGAAATTTAACTTTGAAGCAGATTCACTTTCCAAAAAAGCTCTCGAATGTTCTATTGGATGGATTTTTTTCGAGGAATATATAGAAGGATTTGTAGTCAATGCAGATAGACACTTTTTTCTCTAAAGACATGAGTACACTTAAGATATTCTAGATCTAATTGTTAGCTATATTGTGATGATACGATCTTCTCATATTTTGTATTAGAAAGCATTTTCTAGATTGAAGACAATAGGATCATGGATAGAAAAGGTTATAGAATTTTGTCGAACTGTAAAGAGAACATCATCTTCGTTGATCCATATGTATTTGAAAGGTTCACTTGATTCTTAATAGAATAATAGTGAAACTACTTTTTTCAACGTGAAAAAAAAATCCAAAGCTTATTTGGTCAAATTTTCATGATATTTATTCAAAGCTTATCTGTGAAAATCAATAATGAAGAAATTCAAAACTGATTCATGCTCCCACCAAACAATGTAAAAGGTGTATTTGGATGTGTATGTATTTGATCGCATGGCTATGACATCTCAAAAATGTTTATAGGCCTGCAATTTATCAAAATAGAGTTTGACACGACATGAATGTGATAATTTCAAGCTAGACTTCATATCGAATAAACCCAATGGCGTTACAATACAAATCATATCTTTTTTGTTTTACAAGTTCCTCTTACTTTTGGACACAGGAAACCCGGTTCATAATAAGTCAAATGACGTATCAGAATCCATCACTAATTGTTTCTTGTATATGGATTACGACCAATATCCAGCCTGTTAAGTGGTAGGTGGCATATAGGTTGTCGGATCTTAAAATAATTCTTATGTGATGGTTTATATTCCACCTATCGCAACATTCAATGTTTGCTTAGCAATAAACAAAATTGACTAAAACGCTTTTATAGTGGACACTTAAATTAGGTGAGTGGACATTTAAACTAGATGTGAAAATTTTTCTGTATTTTATAAGTAGGGTTGGGATTTCAAAGTTGAAAAGCTCGTCAAATTTTACTGTTTTGATAATTGTAATAATGTTTCTATTAGTTTGAAAAAAAAATTAGCAATATTTGTTTGAAATTTTTTTTAACAATATGTAATTGTTTTTACCTTATTTGACAGACAAATTAACCCATGACAAGTAATTCCTTGATCCTGAGTATCTCATATACATATTCTTTAGCATTTACCATTCTCAAAATGATTGATCCTAAGATATGTTCATGTATTTTCTGTAATGGATAAAAACATGAGCGTGTACTTTCTGTAATGGAAGGTACCATCTACTAAGAAATTTTTTCTTCCATTTTTAGGTCGACCTGGTGAATGGATGTGAAACTAGTTCGGCCTAAAAATGGAGATGAAAACCTATGCCAGGATTTCACCAAAGGTTATAATACAATGAAATTGTGGTTTTAGTATGTGGGTATGGGGGTTTCTAAAGAGGATTTGATGTTGGCGGAGCTATGGGTTTCTAAGGTTCTAGCAGTTTTCAAATCTGGATGGTTGTAGTGATCCTAGAACAGTTAAGGGGTGGTTGGAAAATGATAAAAAATAAATGGAAGGCATGATATGTGTATTGATGTGTCTGGAGGATGAGGATGTATGGAGGCAAGCAGGCCTCTTCAATGGGGATGATGAACTAAAAAAAAAAAATGCCAGGGCAAGTGGCTACATAAATTTAGGAAAGACAGTCCTCGAAGAGTGTGTAGGGGTGCAACCCATGAAATGAGATGGAGATGAAAAACTCCAGGAAAGTGTGACTACTCTTGAAGAAATAGGACCAAAAACATGAAATGCAACTATAATAGGGGCCTTATAAGGGGATTCAGGTAGAGGTAGGGAGAATTATGGGGTAACCGCTCAGTATAACCTAGCAGAACAATTCCCACTACAAAATGAAAATGGGTGGGCAAGGAATGTAAAGAAACCTTTGAAACCAAGAAAGGGTAGGAGAAAAATGGTGCTTGGGGAGGATGTCGGGAGGAAACATGAAACTTGGCTAGGTGTGTGTTATTGGGAAGGTTCTCTTACATGGATATGAACATACAGGGTGTTGTTGGTTCGGTGGAAAACATAGGTAAGATGAGGCTAGGGTATTTCCCAGAGACAGTTTTCTTAACAAAAGGTTGGATCTGCTTCATGTTCAAAACACCATAAGACTATGTGAAGATCTTACAGGAAACCTGGGTCTTAAAGGGAGGAAGTCTTATGTTAAAATGTTGGATATTGGGTTTCAACCCAACAACTAATTATTTCCAGCGAAGACATATTTGGGTCATTTTACCTATCTTGCTGATGCATCTTTGGAACAAGGGAACCCTAGCTGCTATAGGAAAAGAACTAGGGTGTTTCTTAGGAGTGGATGATGATGCACTTAGGGGAGAATATAGGATATGGGGGGGAATATTGGTGGAAATGGATGTTCACATGGGGTTGTTGGAATCCCTATACATTGGGTGGAGAGGGAATATTTGTGGACAAAAATGGATTATTCAGGGCTCCCTTTTTGTTGCACATATTGAAAAAAGACAGGTCATATGTGAAATGCCTATCAAGGAAGGGTATCAGATGAGGAGTCTGAATTGCCAATGTTGAGGAAGGAGGATTTTAGTGACATTCCAGTTCATGATCCATCATGGACTAAAATTGGTACTTCTGGAAAGGAGGAGGTGGATATGCATGAAACAAGGATGGAAATTGAGTTGGGTAAGTTAAAATATATTTGTCCCTATTTTTACCATACTCTATCAGTGGTAGAGATTGTTCAATTAAAACTTAATGTGGGCTCTACAACCACTCACTTATAAAATATTACTCCTCTTGAGAATCCTGATACAGAGCTGGAGAGGGAGGGAGACTCAAGAGAATGGGTTGGCTTATTAAACTTGGGGGCTCAAGAAAAACCTCACACTACCCTTATTATAAGTACCGAAAAAGGTTATATGACATTTGATGTGGATGGAAGAGAAAATGAGCGGTTGAGGGGAATGGAGAGAGAATATGGGGAGAGTTCATTTGGAGATGTAAAAGAGACTATGGTCCCTTCACATCGAGACATAGAAAAAAATAAACCTATGTCGATATTTGAAGGGTGTATAGAGGTAAGTTTTATAGAGGAAGGACCTCTACCTGGGGATACAGGGCATGAAATCTCTACACAGAGAGATCTTCGAAGAAGGAACAATGCAGGGGAGTACTGGGTACATAGGCATCACCTATAAAGACGAGAAGTTCCAGGAAAAACATATTGGATAGAAAGTTGACATAATACAACAAGGAAACAAAAACTTTGATATGGGGGCTCTTAGAGGAATTAAAGTCCTAGCCTGCGAAAAATAATGAAAATCATGTCCCTAAATATAAGGGGAGTGGGAGGGGCTCCTCAAATTTCCTCCCTCCGAAGATTAATGTCATGTGCATTACCAAATATTATATTTTTACAAGAAACCATGGTGGTAGTAGGGAAAAAAAGAGCCTTTGTGTCAAGACTACTGCCCACTTGGTAATGTTGTGACGTAGACTCTCTGATGCAATCAGGGGGTATTTTTGTGGCTTGGAACTCGACCAAGGTTGTCCTAAATCCTTTTGAAACTGTAGCTAGGATCTTCCTCAAAGGGAATCTTCAAGAGGGAAACCAGTCGGGTTCTCTTTTAAATTTTTATGGATCTTGCACAGATAGGAAAGTTTTCTAGGATGTGGTAGTAAATAGTGGGATATTAGCATCATGTCCCTGAATGGCTTGAGGAGACGAGTTGCAACTTGTAATAAAACTCAAATCATGAC
>CBVK0101320464.1:0-13460 GCA_900067695.1 Picea abies
AGTGTAAAGGGGCTAGCACCCAAAAATTGAACAGTGCCAGAGCACGCAGACAAAGGGGTGTGGGTACCATAGGGCCTACACCTAAAGGAAAAAATGGGCCTGTGTATAATGGTTTTGGGTTCAATCAAGAGCCCAAAGAGTCATTCTGACTTAGGAGAAAGAAATATCCAATGATCGGGAGGTCGCACATCCCCAAGAGGGAAGGGGGTCTGCATCAAGTGGTATCAAAGCACATAATTGATTTATGTAGGCAAAGGAGGTAACCCGGTGACATCAAGTGGTATCAGAAGGCCGAAATTTTTTTGTAGACAGCAGACAAAGGAGTGACGGTGAAAGGAGATGGCATGATAACATCAGGTGGCATCACAAACAGGATTTTTCCTGTAGATAACAGGTGAAGGAAGCAGAGTATTGATGCTCTATGAGGAGGTTTTTGCACACACACATCAACAACAAAAATTTAAACAGCCAGGTGAGCTGTGAGAAAAGATGGAGATGTTCTCGGATGTAGAGTGATCCATAGGTTTTCCAAGAGGGAAGACAGAAGGTGGAAATGGATATTGAAGGCCATGAGTGTGGCCGAAGAGAAGGCCGCAAGAAGAAATGAAATCCAGAGATGGATCTTGAACTCAATGAGATTAGATAAAGGATGGAGCAGCTGACATTAAAAATGCAGTAAGATGCTAAAGTGCATTGGGTGTATGAGTGGCCCATGAAGAAGAAGGTGAAGTGAGTTCATATCAGCAAGGAGTGTTGATGGATAAATATTCATGTGGGTTTGCATACCATGTGAATGAAGATGATGAGAAGTTGAATACTCTCACCATCTAGGAGGAGGATCAGAGGAGCATTCTGATCATTGGGGGAATTTGGATATTCCTACCAGATAGCTCAGTTGAGGCCAGAGCATGTGAATAAGGATAGCCAGTGGTGAATGTCATGATGAAGGAGCAGATATCAGAATTTCCCCAAGGAGTAGAGGAAGAAATGGAGCAGACACTGATGTACCCCAACAGAAGGAGATGAGCATTCAGAAGAATGGCCCAAATTTTTCAGCGAGGAAGATGAAACAAAGATGACTACAGCACTGGATCTTGCAGCAGAAAGAGAATATAGTAGCATAGACCTTATTGATCTATATGTAGAATTAGAAGCCCTGAAGAGAACGGTAATGGTGCAAAGATTTCACATCCGACAGGTCAAGTTGGAAGTAGATGGAGGAGCATACCAGCCAGAGGAATGGTTGGAGGGAGTTGGAGATATGCCAGCACAAGAAGAACAACAGAACATTGGAGGTTCTGTAGCCAGTGCAAGGAGTGCGCATCTAAACTCTGTGGAGTCAGAAAGAATGTGCCAGGAGGGTGCACCAGAGTGATCACAAACCAAGAGGGACCTTAAGGTTACTAAATACCTTGGAGGAGGAACTATGCAGAGAAAGCACAGAGAGATAGAGTTATTGAGAATTCTATAGAACTATACCAGGTGGGCATCGAGCGGGTGCAAGTGTGCCTAGAGAGAACTCTTATCAGGTTCATAGAGAAACAGAGTTACTAAATAATCTATAGAAAATATCTGCAAGGTGTGCATCGAGCAAGAAATGGCTAGGAGGGCACCCGAATCCTTAGGAGACTGAGTAAATCATAGAGCTCAGAAGGGATAACGCAAGGAGTGTGTGGGAAACAGGCTTATTATAAGTCCTAAATCTCAGAAGAGATAATGTTTTCAAGAGCACAAGCGAGACTCATATAGTCGAGTTCGCAGGAGAAAGTTCAAAGGCCTAAACCTTTGAATGCTGACAAAATCTACCAATCCAAAATAAGGTGCACGAGCCTTAATGTCTTGTGTGCGCGAGAGAGAGGACTTTTCAAAGCCTCGAAGTACCAAATAAATTAGGGACTGTCCATCGTCCAGGAGGACAGGTGGAAAAATACTTGAGGTTTCAGGGGAAAGCACTATGGGAGGAATGAGAGCACAGGAGTTGAAACTCCTAAAGCCCAAAGACCCAAAATGGATAGAGACCATTAGATCAAGGGGGAGACACATGTGAAGAGACCGTGAGTTTCGAGTGAAAGTACTCCGGGAGAAACGAGTGCATAGGAGTCTGAAACTCCCAAAGCCTGAAGAGTCGAAGTGTTAGAGAGTTGAAGACCCAGAGAGTCTGAGAGCCGAAGAGCCAAAAATCTGAAGAGACGAACAGTCGAAGAGACGAAGAGATTTGGACCGTTAGATCCAAAGAGACACGTGGCAGAAGATCGCAAGATTCGAGTAAGTTGCATTTGAATTTCGGTTGAAAGTTGAAACTTCTAAAACCCAAAGACCCAAAGTGAATTTGGATTGCTCGATCTAGAAGGGACATGGCGTGAATCCGTGAACTCCGTGTAAAGTCTCGAAGTGATTTATAGTCATCAAATCAGAGGAGACGTGGCAAAGATCTAAGCACTCTGGGAAAAGTCTCGATGTAAATCTGAGCCATCAGATCTAGAGGGGACATGGTGAAAATATGAGCACTCCAGGTGAAGACCCAAAGTAAACTTCAGTCGTTGATCAAGGATGACATGTATCAGAGGATTACCATCTTCAGATAAAAGCAACAGGGAGAAGAATTTACATTTGAGATTTTCAAAGCCCAAAAATCCGAAGTGACAACAGTCATTGATGTGAAGGTGGACACGCGGCGCCAGATCCAGAACTTCGAAAGAAAATGGAGGAGGAAAGGTCCAAAGACCCGGAGAATATCTTGATCGTTGATCGAGAAGGGAGTTGTAAGACCATTGATCTGGTTAAGGAGGCCAAAGTTCTGAAGTGGGAGCATATTCATCGATTGGGAAGAATACATGTCAACAGATATTCCACTCTGGAAGATAACTAGTCAGCAATGGCGAGGATTTGAGATTTTATATTCCCAAAGGTCAGATCCACAGAGGAGATCCTGGCCATAGGTTTACGGAGACAGGTGGAAAAATATTTTTAACTCCAGAAGATTGGATTACGGGTTAAAGCGAGGTTTGATATTTCAAAACCCCAAAGTCTAGAATTGCGAAGAGATCACATCCATTGATCTCGAAAAGACAAATATGGTCTGTGGATTTGGAAGGGACAGATTCGAACCGCCAGTTCAGACAACATCGTCAAGATCATGAGATCGACAATCCCGTAGCATTGTGGGGACAGGAGTTGTGCGGACTTTAAAACATTGAGGGTGGGCCACAATCCATACCATGGTTTTACCAAAAAGACACGTGGAGGCTCCAGGAGAATTGTGGGTCGAAAAGTAACTTGATTGAAACCACTTTTGGTCGTGCCCGTAATCACTTGGTCACGTGAGGTCGTCGTCCAGGGGCACATGTTGCCCGTAATCACTTGGTCACGTGAGGTCGTCGTCCAGGGGCACATGTAAAAAGGGGCTAGTGTAAAGGAGCTAGCGCCCAAAATATGAAGAGAGATAGAGCGCATGGAAAAAGGGGTGCGGCTACCACGGGGCCTGCACCTAAAGGAAAAGAGGGGCCTATGTATAATGGTTTTTGGTTCAATTAGGAGCCCGAAGAGTCATTCTGACTCAAGAGAAAGAAAGATCCAATGATCTGGAGGATTGTGCGGCCCCAGGAGGGAAGGGGGTCTGCATCAAAGTTCCTACATGTGACGTTTCTAGAGGGGTTGGAACTTCAATCACTGTAGTAGAGTGCATCAAAGTTCCTACATGTGACGTTTCTAGAGGGGTTGGAACTTCAATCACTGTAGTAGAGTGCATCTAGGAGATGGAACAAGGACAGAGTAGGAATTCATGTGAGCCTCATAGTTGCTTGAGTTGCAGGCATATTTGTTATCGGCTCATGGAGGTCAGTGGAAATGATATTTTCATGGAAGAGGTTAGTATCTTGGTATAGATTCATCGGTGCCAATTTCCACCACTGATACAGTAGTAGAGGCAACCTTCTCATTTGGTGTACCACATACACATGTATGTGTCACCTTTTATAAATTCTCCACAATGATTTGTTTATTCTTTGACATCCTCAAACCATGTATTTATTTCCATATCTTATTATATGATATTTTGTAGTTTCTACACTCTGATAGTAGACCCTATACACTAGTAGATGCATTAGTGCTAGTTTCCACCACTGATGCAATATTAGAGGCAACCTTCTCATTTGGTGTACCACATACACAAGTATGTGTCACCTTTGATAAATTTGCCACGTTGATTTATTTATTCTATGACATCCTCAAATATAATGTTCTTGTGTTTCTACATGTTGTGTTACCCTACAGTGATGAACCATGACCACCTGGGATGTACAAGTCACCGCCTTCACAAGTATCATGTCTTGAATTGTTTTTTTTTTGTACTCGCTAGAATCGATAATCAGGCAGGCTCGTACTCGCATGACACAGGGTCAAACTTTTCAACCACTACCATTATAACCTCCAGGCGTACCTCTATGGTATCATGCAAGGTACACATGACTTTTCAAGGTTCGAACCAACAGTGTCACAAGGAGTTCCTTAATAGTGTACCCTATAGCCAACTTATTTACACCTCTTGGACGATATCATGTGTTGAGTTAAATCTTGTTTAAATGTGAAATTTTTTATGATTTTTTGGTTTAATTTTATGTTTTGATATTAATAGAAAATATTATATATATGCATCAAGGTTTATTCATCCACTATTGGGTCACTTGTACCACCACCCTTTCATTCACCACCACTACCAACATTCCACACCACCACCCTTTCATTCACCACCACTACCAACATTCCACCCATTATTTTCCCCCAACTATAGGGCTAGTCCAATCCTTGACCACCCTACCCTGGCTCTTGAGATACCTATTTCCACCCCAAGGGTTTTACCATCCCTTGTACAACCTGTGAGATTGTATCGCCACCCACCCTCACCATATTTCCTATCCCATCCATCCACAGTGGTTGCACACATATTCCACCCACCCCCACCAACCTTTTCATAACATCCATCCACAATCAATACATATATATGCCACCCACCCCCACCACCTTTTACATCTCATGCATCCATAGTGGAGTCACCCATATTTCACCCACCCCCACCACCTTTTCCATCTGATGAATCCATAGTGGTTACTCTCATATGAGACCCAACAATTTTCTTTGTTGCATAACAAACTGTGCCATCCACTGAGGTTGTCATAGTAGATGTTGCCTCAGATTAGGTTGTACAGTCGAGCACTCCACCTACTAGCGACTCTCCAAAATTTCCCAGGTTATTTACAGTGAGATAATTTTTTGATGAATTTTTGTTTGTCATGAATGGAATTGATTTTAGGCATTTTTTAAAAATTTCATGCCTTGGGCCTTGTAACTTCTACAGGGTGGCATCACTGGGATATTAGAGTCGCAAAGAAGGGTAACACCCTGAAAATTGTTAGTATCATATACGGTGAGTCGTCTTGGATTGAAATACAAATTATCATTTTATAAGTCTGTTAATTCATTGTGGAAAAAAACTTATAAGACTGGTGTTTCTTTGTCTAGTCTTCAGAGCGACGAACCATGCCCAAGTGCAAAACCACTTGAGGTGTTTCTTCAAGTAAGAGAATAAATATTGAGTTTTGATATGCACCTGGTAGTTACATGGGTGGTAGTGTTCAATGGGTGCCATTTTATATCTAGGGAACCATATTTCACTTTTCCATGTTTGGGAACTTGCCACCATTTTGTATATTGGGAACGATGTGACATTTTGTAAAAAATGTACACATAGATTTCATGACACATGTTTTATCAATTACAATGTTTGTTTATTTTATGTTGATTAATGTGTGGTCCTTAAATAGCTAGCCACTCTCCAAAATTTCCCAAGTTATTCACAGTGAGATCATTTTTTGATGAATTTTTGTGTGTCATGAATGGAATTGATTTTAGGCATTTTTTTTTAATTCCATGCCTTGGGCCTTGTAACTTCTACAGGGTGGAATCACTGGGATATTAGAGTCACAAAGGAGGGTAACACCCTGAAAATTGTTAGTATCATATACGATGAGTTGTCTTGGCTTGAACTACAAATTATCATTTTATAAGTATGTTAATTCATTGTGGAAAAAAACTTATAAGACTGGTGTTTCTTTGTCCAGTCTTTGGAGCGACGAACCATGCCCAAGTGTAAAACCACTTGAGGTGTTTCTTCGAGTAAGATAATAAATATTGAGTTTTGATGTGCACCTGGTAGTTACATGGGTGGTAGTGTTCAATGGGTGCCATTTTATATCTAGGGAACCATATTTCACTTTTCCATGTTTGGGAACTTGCCACCATTTTGTATATTGGGTGCACCTGGTAGTTACATGGGTGGTAGTGTTCAATGGGTGCCATTTTATATCTAGGGAACCATATTTCACTTTTCCATGTTTGGGAACTTGCCACCATTTTGTATATTGGGCACGATGTGACATTTTGTAAAAAAATGTACACACACATTTCATGACACATGTTTTATCAATTACAATGTTTGTTTATTTTATGTTGATTAATGTGTGGTCCTTAAATAGATTAGGGTGAAAAGTTCAACCCATGGAATCATGTGTAGAGTGGTAATGATACAGGTATCATGAAGAAATCACACTAAACATTTATTTGTACGTATGAGTCCTTAATAAAAATTCCAAATTGAAACTTTTTGAAATATGCCCATGTCCTTAATGAATATTCAACCTCTAAAATTATTTATGGTGCTATAATTTCACTTTCATTTCATAGGCCACCCATCTAATGATGTTGGATCAAGTTTCCATAGGAGAAGGAAATCAAGGACTTCCTTCTTTTTCATACTTAATGCAATATAAATGAAACAAAAAATATAATACCGACTACCCACAACATGAATTGATGGTAGACCCACCAAATAATCCTTAGCAAGACAATGAAAAGGGATAACCTATAGGCCTCGACAAGGTTATAGTAGGGGGGACCACATTCTAAATTCAAAAGAGGATCAAAGGAGGCTTTATGTAAGGATCAATTACCATCAATCTACAATATATCTAACATCTTATCATCAATTTTCATCCAATTTTATGAGGGTGCCCCTCAAATCCCTAACAACTACTAAAACATGTTCATAAAAAAAAAGTGTTATATCAAGTAGTTCACTTGGGAGATGCAAAGGACAATGTATTAAACTTCATTTATCATTAAGAGAATCCACTATTTATAGCAAAGGAGAAGGTGATTGTGATGACGATGTGCTTGTAATATTCATGTGAATATGAATATTCATGTGTTCTTGACCATCCGAACTTCCAATAAAACAAAACCAAGAGTTCAGTAAAAAACTCTCTTTATATTTCATGACACTCATATGTGGTTTTAGATAAATTCCACCAAAAATACAATCTCAATGGAAAACATTTCATCTAAATCCAACATAAAATCAACCTCCAGTATAGTTTTATAATTACACTATGGTCCAAGTTCTATTCATTCTATCTCGAATGCATTTTGAGTGCTAGTTAAGTGACGTTCTATAGGAGGAGCAATACATGTTATCTATCATAATTAGTTTATTGGTTTTGGATTACAAAAAAATGGTAGATTGTAAGAAATGCACTCTCTCCCACCCACACCCTCTACCTCTTGTTGTTAATGTTTCCACCATTTACTCTACCTCTCTCCTCCCATATCTTAATAGATGATGTTAAAATCTTAGCTTGGGATTTTGAATTTAGATGTTAATATTCATCTCCATGTTTATTTTAGCATGGAATTCAGCATACAAAATATAAGCACTAAATGGAATATTTGGAAGGATAACAATCCAAAGAAGAAGAAAGAGAATATTCATTCTCAAAATATTGCAATGATAGTATCAAGCATCCTTGTGATCAATAGCGGGATCTTTCCATGAAACCATGGACAAATGGAAATATAGTTAAAAAAATGGAATGCAATCACTCAAATGATAACAAAATGAACTCTCTACTCACTATTTATATATATGTTAGTTCGGTCAACTACAAATAATAGCTACTTAAAATAGTTGGGACACTAATTCCCTCTATTGACATATGCCCCTATAATATTTTTACTTATCTTTGCTTCAAAACCTTCTTTAAATTCCAAAATGTAATCTATACAAATATTTGTACAAAAACGTAATAGTTTAGTTCTATGGATTCCACAAACAAAAGATGTGAATTTTTTCATCTTCTAATTCGATGTAAACCAACAACTAATAGTCAATGATTAATGTGGATCATTAGTCCCTCGACTTGTTGTTCCTCATTTTCTAGGGGAAATCACATATAATTTTACAAGGAAATAGTAGGCATGATTCTTTCCAACTTAAGGATTTCCATCCACTTCTTGGAAATTCCTATGGTGGATGTGGCGTATAATAGAAAGGTGTCCCATTCAAATGATAATACTTTTTGATAATAAAATGTAAAATGATTACTAAAAGGGGAAGGGGAAGAAAATCTCAAAAGAAATGGATCCAACACCATATTAAAGTGAACTCATGCAATTTGTCAAGTCCAAAAAAATCATATTAAAGTATATCTCATGTATTTTTTCAAGTCTAGAGGGCCGCTTGAATGGTGGGATATACCAATGAGCATTGATCACAACACCTTTTTGTATGAGTAGTGTCTTATTTGATTTCCATGCCTTGTGGCCTATTTATCTTATCCAACCTATTTGTTTTTGCTTCTCATTGAGTTTAGTGACAACCCATGAAAAGTTCCCAAGATGTAAAGATTACACCCAATTCCCTCCTAGTCATGCAACCTATTGAATGGATCCTCTATTGATTATTCATTGACCATAGAAAAGAAAACCTCTTGTCTTTTATCAATGAAACTATCCAAATTCACTTTAAATTTCTTTCCCCCCTCTTGATAAAGAGACTTACACCACCCCATGGAAAAACCATAACTCACCACTTATGTGAAATCACTTATATTTCTATAGGGTTAGTCTTTGTGAGGTATAATCCTAGGCCTATGAGGGTATTCCTAGGGTTTCAAACTTCCAAGTTTTCTTGGCTATCTAATTTCCATTTAATTTGTTGTTTGACTCCATTTTCCCCGAGGAAACAAAACGACGATGGTCTTTAACTTGAAAGTGAGATAAAACCTCAATTTTCACCTTCTCTCTCAAAGTGACTTGTTAGTTTAGGTACTTTATTTATTTTCATGCTCATTCCAATCATCATCTTACCACCAGTATCACTATGCTTTCAATCCACCAATGTGCACAATAGCCCATTTTTCTCCAATATAGTCGTTAATGAATTATTTAACATCTCCAACTTATTATTAATGTGGGAAACACCACCTTGCATTCCCATGGTTCATCTCAAAAACCCTCTCCTAGGTCTCTTTTTGGCATAACTTTACTATGCACTATCTTATCTTGCTACTCTTGATGATGCAAGGCCTGTCCACTAGTTCACTAGAAACTTATATGAAATTCACTACTAATATCTGTGGTATTTTCCTCAGTTGTTTCCTTGTCATCATGGGGACACTACAATATTTTGTTTCATAAAAAAACATTGCATTGTTCCTACAAGGCATAGGATATTTGGAAAAAATATTAGTGACAACCTTTTTAATCCCATCACCAATTCCTATTTTTGTAGTTGAACTTGGAAACAATATCATAATGCTCATAACCAAAAAACCTCAAAATAAAAACTATGGTCACTAACCATCACCAAAGAACTTTATCTGATGATGACTATCACTAGCCCTTATGAAATATCTTGAACTAATGACAATGGTCACCAACTTCCACCACCAAATAACCCCTATTACCACTAAATAAATTTTCCAAGTCTCTATACATGACAGAGAGAGATAAAATAGGGTTGTATATCACTTGCAAATGATAAAGACTAGTTTCGTCTTAAATTCTTGGGAATATGGAGTCCATACAACACCTTCAATGGAGGCTAAAGGAAAGAGAAGACATGAAGATAAAAACCCTAGGATAATCCTAGGAAAAATCTTCTTAATCCTTCCTAGTGGTTTCTAGAAATAATTATCCAAAGAAGCAAGATAACATGCACGTATTACCAATTTACTAGAGCATTTACTTAAGTACCATGAGGAAAACATAAATAATTGGAAAAGACCACTTACTAGACAATGTTGTTATGCATGAAGAAACCCTAGTTTCATGAAACGTCTACCAAAATAAGAAAAAAATCCACAATATCACTCCAAAATTGTGCATAAAATATCCATGATGAGAAAAGAATATAAGAAAATAAAGGCACGGGACATGATATAATCTTCAAAATCGATCCCTACTTCATAAATTGCATTGTGCCTTACTAAGAAAAACCCTAGTTTCAGAGATCCTTGAACAAACCATTTTTGGGGTAAAATAATCACAGGGGAGGTGTACCACTAGCTATAATACAATTTCAATATTCTAATGCAACTAATGGTTCGTCCATCGAAGGCATGATTAGGGTTTTATAGTGAGATGCAACTTGACTCCTAATGTCATTCAAGGACACAACAACAATTTTGTTCGGTGGCAGAAAATACAAATCGAGTGGAATAATTTAGTTTCATAAGATCCTGCAAGTATTTTTGTCCAAGGCCCATGTGACCATGCTACCGACCACCACCCAACATAGTGTTCTTCAAAATCAACCCCTATTTCAGAAATTATATAATGCCTTACTAAGAAAAACCCTAGTTTTGGAGATCCTTGAACAAACTATTTTCTAGGGAACATAATCAAAGGGAATGGGTACCCCTATCTATAATCTGATGTTAGGAGTCCAACGCAACTGACAGTTTGTTCATCGGAGGCCCAATCATATTTTTATGGAAAGTTGCAATTCACCTCATAAAACCATTCAGGGACACGTTGACAATTTGGTTTGTGGGCATAAAATCCACTTCAGGGACACGTTGACAATTTGGTTTGTGGGCATAAAATCCAAATTGAGAAGAATTGAGTTATTTAAGTCTTTCAAGTGTGTTTTGACAAGGCTCATGTGACCACACTACCTACAATCTCCCGACAAAGTGTTCTTCAAAATTGACCCCTAGTTTAGAAATTGCAGTGCTATATCATACTGAACAAAACCCTAGTTCCTTAGATCCTTGGGAAAAAAAAATTTTAGGGATACATAATCACAGGGGAGGGGTACCCCTAGCTATGATCTAGTGTTAGGAGTCCAATGAAATTTATGGTTCATCCATCGAAGACTCAATTAGAGTTTTATGGAGAGTTGCAACTCGCCTCCTAAATTCATTTAGGGACACATTGACAATTTGTCCTAGGGGCATAAAATCCAAATCGAGTGGCATGATTGAGTTATGTAAGCTCCTTAAAGTGTGTTTCTAAAATTATCATGTGAACACACTACCCACAATCATATGACACGGTGTTATTGAAAATTGACCACTAGTTCACAAATTCCACTATGCCTTACTAATCAAAACCCTAGTTCTGGAGATCCTCGAGCAAACTATTTTATAGGAAATAGAATTACAAGGGAGGAGTAACCCCTATCTATAATTTGGTGTTAGTAGTCCAATGCAATTGATGGTTCATTCATCGGAGGCTCGATTAGAGTTTTATGGTGAGTTGCAACTCGCCTCCTAAAGTCATTCAGGGACACATTGACAAATTGGTCTAGGGGCATAAAATCCCAATTGAGCGGAATAACTAAGTTTTGTAAGCCCTTGCAAGTTTTTTTAGCTCAATCCCATATGGCCATGCTACCCACAATCTCTTGACATAGTGTTCTTAAAAATCCACCCCTAGTTTGGAAATTGCACTATGCCTTACTGAGGAAAACGCTAGTTTCAGAGATCCTCAAACAAACTATTTTTTGGGAAATTGAATCACAAGGGAGGGGTGCCCCTAGTTGTAATATGGTGCCCTGAGTCTAATGAAACTGATGGTTCTTCCATCTAAGGTCGGTTTAGTGTTTTATGGCGAGTTTCTATTTACCTCCTCAAGCCATTTAGGGGCATATTAACAATTTAGTTCGAGGGAATAAAATCCAAACCAAGTGGCATAACTGAGTTCTATGGGATTTCACAAGTGTGTTTTGTCAAGGCCCATGTGACCATGCTACCAACAATTCCCCAACACATTTTTCTTCAAAATTGACCCATATTTTAGAAATTGCACTATGCCTTACTGAGTAAAACCCTAGTTCTGAAGATCCTCAAGAAAACCATTTTCAAGGAAACAAAATCACAAGGAATGGGTACCCCTATTTGTAATTAATTGTTAGGAGTCCAACAAAATTCACAGTTTTTCCATTGAAGGCCCAACTAGATTTTTTCAACGAGTCTCTCTACTGACGATTGTCTTCCAATTACACAAATTTGTCTACAAATTACACAACAAGACAAAAATTTGCTTTCCAATGGCACTAAACCAACAAAAATGTTGTTCGTTGTTGTTTTTTGTGCGCATATGTCAGGATGGTGTTGTATTTTTGGGAGATAAATAGGATGAGAATCATGACTACCTCATATGCTTGTCCATCAAGAGCACACACATGTTCCCGGAAGGCATGTGAACTCCTAATGGACAAGGATATGAGGTAGGCAAAATTCTCAATCGCATTTATTTCTACTCACAAGAGAACATGCATGATCTTAATGCAAGGGATATACCATTTATTGTATGTCCCCTATAAATTTATGAGTAGAGGTATAGAGGGGATTGGGGACAACTAGGGCCCAAGGGGATTAGGATTGAAATTGTTTTTAGGCATAGGGAAGTGTTTAGAGCACTAGGATGGAGGTGTATGGGTTTTGGGGCCCTCAATAAGAGGTATAGGCATAGGGAACTTAGGGATCGAGTGTGGAGAGGGTTAAGGGTTGGTTATATGTGGGAGCCTAGGGTTAGATGGATTTATGGAAAAAAGTGGAGACAAGTTCCTAGGCATAGAGGGGGATATAAGTGGGAGAGAGAGGGAGAGATTGAAAGTAGGGAGAGAGAGTGAGAGTGAGAGTGAGATGGAGAGAGAGAGAGAGGGAGGGGGTAGAGAGACATAGATAGAAGGAGGTAAGTGGGAGCCTAGGGTTAGATGGATTTATGGAAAAAAGTGGAGACAAGTTCCTAGGCATAGAGGGGGATATAAGTGGGAGAGAGAGGGAGAGATTGAAAGTAGGGAGAGAGAGTGAGAGTGAGAGTGAGATGGAGAGAGAGAGAGAGGGAGGGGGTAGAGAGACATAGATAGAAGGAGGTAAAGTAACGTAAAAAGAGGGGAAAAGGGAGTAGGAGAGATAGTGGGAAGGAAGAGGAGAGAGAGAGAGAGAGAGAAATAGATGGATGGAGAGAGAGACAGAGGGAGAAAGGAGAGAAGGGGGGAGAGGGAGAGAAGGGGAGAGAGTGGACACGAGTGATATAGGGGGATAGGGAGTTGTAGGAGAGAGGGGTATATGCAGGGAAGAGAGAGAGAGGAGAGGTATTGAATGGTAGAAAGGGAGAAA
>CBVK0101320466.1:0-16970 GCA_900067695.1 Picea abies
TTATATAAAGTGGGAGGGAGAAAGAGAGGGGAAGAGGGATGGGGTTGAAGGGATGAAGGAATTAGGAGAGGATATAAGGTGAAGGGTAGATGGCTAGGGGAGAGGGGGGGGGAGAGAAAGGGAGACAAGGAAACAAATAGGAAAAAAAGACATAAGAGCACACACACATTCTAGGAACATGGGCACGTTTCTATAGCATGTTCATGTTCTTTGGAGTGCATGCACATTAGTTCTAATTCATTTTTTTTGGGAACGGGAATGACAACTCTAGCATGTGTGTATGCTGAGTTAGTTTCCTAAAATTTATGTTTGATCTTAAATCACTAGTGTTTTGGTTTGCAAATACCTAAAAACCTCCATTTTTATGAATATATCTTTATATATCTCTTTTTTATGTTATTTTTCTATAGGATACACAAATGCATTGTCGATGAAACTATAGACACACATAGAATCCACTATGCAAATTCCAAATATGTATTTTTTTTTTAAATAAATATTGTTTACTATTTTTAATATCTTTTTGTCTTGACATATATCATAATCCTAAAATGCATACCTATTGTTTTTGTGTAAGTGATATTTCTATAAATTTTGTGTCATGGAAAAACAATTACAAACTACCAATTGTTTTCTGGAGCTAGAGTCACCATGTCTGGAAACCAACTTTGCTCTAGTTGAGTTTTAAAAACTAGATTGATTAATACATCATAGTTCGTACATATCCTAGGGTATTTTATGACATAGGGACTATTTTCTAAATCCAGACACAAAATAACTAAAAGGACCCAAAATAGACAAAGAAAACCAGTGACAAAAAAGATGAACCTAACATCTCTCATGTGTAGGATCAGTCTTGAGCCGGAGGGTACCGTCATTCCAGTTGTAGCACAAGAAGACTGGGCATCCTGAGTGTTATGCATGTCCTCTGCCATGGATAAGTGCTGGTCCAGAAGTTCAAGGCGGAATTTGGCATCATTTGTATCATTGTGCAGCTCAAAAATCAGTCGTTGCAGCGTAGAGAGGGTCGTGGAAATATGTTCAGAGTATTCTTCCTTGGTTGCATTCGAATTCCCCATGGAGGCTACTTTCACTGGAGTCATTGTCAGGTGACTAAAAGATTGAGTATCCTGGCTTCAACTGGAGGGGCTTTGTGAAGCACCTGGAGTTGGGCTCTCAGACGAAGTCCATCCTAGAAAATAAGTCGGGGCATAAACAAGAGAGCGTCTGTGTTGATCGAACCACTCAATTTTTCACCCTCATCCAAACGAAGTGCGTCTACTATCATGTTGCTTTGCATTTTCCTAATGGAGTGGGGGAGATCTAGGATGCTTCCGTGCTTTGCATTTTCCTAATGGAGTGGGGGAGATCTAGGATGCTTCCCATGAGTTCTCTAGCTTTCAATGTGGACTACCTATGAAACAAGTTGTCCAATTGGAATGTGCGTGCCCCGCCCATGCTGCCTCGACATTTTTATCACAGAGATGATGGACGCCATGGTAAAAATAATCCCAACCCATAGCTTCCTCCGTCATCGATGTCGAACTAAGTAGAAAGTTGAGGTAGATTGCTGCAATATCCCGGTGCAATACACCCTTAAGATTGTGTTCCCTCCTTGTTTCATGGTCGTAAATGGCCATTAAACTCCTAGTAATAGAATTTATGTTTGTTAACCTCCATCGTGTCACCCTACATTAGTTTCCTAATTTGAACTCGCGTGAGCAATGTGGTACCTTGTCCAATTTGATATCCCGTCTGCCAAAACCTTCCACCTACATCATTGGCACGGGGATCAAAGGGCCAAGTGGTTGGTGCATTCATGTCCAGATGGAGTTTCATGCACATTATGGGTTGGATATCACCCCATCTGATGGAAAATACATACCTCTTTTCTTTGTGCTATAACTTTTTATTAGCTTACCATTTTCAAAATAAGTTATAAGCATTGTAATTTCAAGGATATATTGACTTTCATAATTTAAAAAATATATATTGTAATTTCAAGGATATATTGACTTTCATAATTTAAAAAATATATAAAATTAGTATTATAAATTTTGAAAAGAAACACCTCAATAGAACAATGTGTTATCTACAATTAAGCAAATGTTTTAAGGAAATTTCATCGTTGAGGTACTCAACAAGTGCACTAATGGAGATAGAGACATATACCTTATATTTTTCTTAAAAACTAACATACCATTGTTAAAAAAAACTAAAATTTCACATAGTTATTCACAATTTCTCTAAATAAAAATTATATATTATGAAAGCAATTATAAATTCAACCGAACTATAAAAACAATTATAAAATAATAAACCTAACTATAAAAATAATTAAATAATTAATTATAAAATAATAGTAAAGTTATTTACATTAATATAACCAGCCATCTAAATTTTAAAACAAATTATTCATTCCTAAAAAGAAGATGTTTGAATTTAATTGTTGCGACAAACATTTCATTTCTCTTTTAGGAAAGTGACATAAAAATAAAGGAATAACACATTACCTAACAAATAAGAAGGAATTAGTATTAAAATTTGTCAATCTTAAATTTATTAAAAAATATTGAACCTCTTCCATTTACCTATGGATAAGACTCTTATAAAAAATTTGATGCTCACAACATGTAATTTAAAAAAATAAAAACTAATTAAATGGAAAAATGAAATGTTTAAAATTTATATAAAATTAAACTTACTAACATTTAATTAATATTCAATTTGACATAATATAAAAAAAAAAAATTGTTTGTAATTACAATATTTAAAAAAATTATATTTTTAATAAGGTATTGTAAAAAGCTATGTTGCACAAGTAGAAGTTTCCCCTAAATTTGTAGGAAACATGAAGATGGTAGTGGCAATAATATATATATTAAAAATATATAAAAAAATATTTTAGATTACTATTAGTCATTAATTTTGTTAATAACTGTTGAACTACTCTTTTTCGTGTCCTACCTTTTCCTAACAGTATTTTACACTCTTTTTTCTTCTTCTATATCCTTTAAAGTGTTCTTGCATTATCCTTTCTAAACATTTTATGACATACATTAGTGTAATTAAAGTTAGAATAAGACATTTAAAATCTTTCCATAAAGGTACAAGTCTTATTTCTCATTTTAAATTTGAAAATATGAAAAGGGAAAAAGGCACTACAAGAATATTGTTATTCTTGTAGCTCTAGGAGTAATCATTGTTTCAAATGCGCCAACTCCCAAAGATCATGTCAACAGTTGTCTGAGATCATTCCCTAAAATCCCATATCATTTATGATTATGATCAGGTTGTGTTTTCAATTTTGATACTTATTCAAAGGAATTGGGTTTGTACTCCATAAGTCCAACATCATATTGCGAGTTTTGTGCCATGATTTCTAATGACACATGATTCACTTCAGTATATCTGTGTATTATATTAAATATGTTTTGCAGGTAACGAAACTCTTCCACAACTTTCATATTTTCAGAGGTTCCAAAAATACTACTGATAAGAAACCCTAAGCACTCTTAGATCTATAGGGATTAAAATCAATATCATGGCTCCTAAGAAAAGTGGAAAAATCACTCGTTTAGAGCTAGAGGGTGTAGAATTCCTTGAGGCTTATCCTAAAATATCACATAAATTCAAAGATGCAAGGTGGTTTAATTTTTGTTCCAAATTACAAGTTTATCATGAACAAGTCTCCATGATGTTTGCACAAAATTTTGATGGATTCGAGATAATGGTGGGAAAAGTTTGGATACATGTGACAGAGTAGTCAATTGGAACCACATGTAGGTTATCAGTGTATGGAGAAAGATGGTGGAAGAAGGAGATGCTGCCTGTCGAAATTGTTAATCAATTTTTACTTCCAGAACGTCAAAGCCCTAACTGGAGTTAGGGTATTTCACAGAATTGGTTGAAGAAATAATGGAAGACTTCTTTGATGATTATTCGTAGGTACATTACATGTGAAGGGCGGTTTTCCCTTGTTCACCTTTATCATATTAGGTTTATTATGCATTTGAATGGTGATAGTCCTCTGTGTTTTCCTTTCTTTTTATTAAAAAGTTTGTCAAAGATATCTAAAAGGATACACACCCATCCTGCAACCGCTGGTAAAATTTTATTTCACCAAAGACTTATTAAAACCTTGGTTATGTATGTGTTGGGAGAAGTCCAACGTTCTTGGGACTAGTTGCTTGAATCACTTAAACTTGAAAAACATGGATCCAATCATAAAGCTACCTTAGAGAAGAGATCCAATTTAAAAGAAAAAAGGGTTCCTAAGGCTTTTGTTACAGTGAAAGAAAGTTCCCCTATAGCCAAAATAACCCAATCCATCAAAAGGAAGTTGCAGTCACAACAGGAAACTAAGAATTTACATAAATATTGTCTGGTAGCCAAGATGACCAAAACACAGAAAAAGAAATTAAAAATGGAGTCAGAGATGGAAATTCAAACTCAAATTGAGTTTTGTGTTCCAAAAGACGAGCCTAAATATTGCAAAGAAGTTCATGTCAGAGGATCGACTAAGAACAAGACTCAACAGTCCATGCAAAAACAATATGAACATGTAAGAGAGGGTAAAGGTAAGAAATTGAGCAAGAAAGGAAAGAGTAAACCAGTAGTGAATTATCCCAGCAAATCTAAAACGAGGGAAACTAATAAGCTGAGGTTAAATTCAAAGGCCTTTTTCCATCCTATTATTAAGAAAGAAAATGTAATTATCATTGATGATGATACAATGGAAATTACAGAGGAGGAAAAGGGACAGTCACCAATAACTTCTTCACACAAATTGAAAAAATATAAATTGGAGCCTGAAGAAGAACATTATAATGAACCTATGGAGAAATAGAGAAAGGATGAGAAGGGTAAACAAATTGGAGAGCATCCAATGAGGCATGTAACTAGAGCAGCAAAAAAGCTAAGTCTAAACTCTAAATCTTTACCCAAGTCCTCTTTGAAACAAGGCCATTTGACTTTTCTTAAAGACAATCTAGAGTATGTTGAGATCAAGCAAGAATTTGACTATTTTCCAGAGACAAAGGAGCTACATGATGTTCAGGAGATGAAAATATCAATAAGTGTTGAAGCAGAAGAGGTTGGTGGTGGTTCATCTTCAAAGGGTCATAAGTATGAATTTAGAGTTAAAAAGCCCAAATTATCCATTGATCTAAATCAACCTACTCCAAATGAAGACTATATTGAATTCAGAGTAGAAAAAAGGGATGAAAAAGATAGGTTTAAAGAATTGCAAGCCATGATTATGAAGTTGAAGCATAAATAGTGGATGATAGAACAGTGGAATGCCAAACATCAAGAAAAGTTACAGAAACTTAAGAAGAAGAACAAGGATCAACAAGCATTGCTCAAAGAGGTAAGGGAGAGAAACATTAAACTTTATTGGCATAGTGTGGTTTTGAAAACCAAGCTGAAATAAAGAAAGACCAAAGGTTTTGCTTCTATTATACAGTGAATATTTCAAAATTTGAGGAATCAAATTGTTTTGACTTTTTGTTGAATACAAGAAATACATATGCTAAAGGTTTTGAAAAATGTTATCAAAAGCTACACAGAAGCAGAGTATTTTTGAATATGTAAGGAAATACAGGAGCAACCTTTGCAATTGAGGAAGACCTTGTGAGTAGGCTTGTTATATATCTACCTTCATCAGTTGTTGAAGTAATTCGAGTCTATATGGATTTTTCTCACCACAACAGGGGTGTCTATTCTTCACACCAATCTTGAAGGACCAGCTCAGCATCATATTCACCCCTTATTTTGTGAGATCTGAATATCTCATCAAATTAGAACTAGTCAAAAATCAAGTATTATCTAAAGACTAGGTTGAAAGAATCTGAATTATATGTATGAGAGAATGTGTCCCCTAAGTTCTAGCTAGAAAATAGGATCTTATCTAAACTGTATCTAGAAAGTAGGATCTTTAGAAACTAATTGTTGTGTATAAAAAGGGATTTGATTGACAGAATGAAGGGTTGACTGGTTGGGAATCATTGGTCATTTTTTAGAAAACTTTGTTTGTAAGACAAAGACTTATTTCATTTTGGTACTAAATGGAAAAGGCTATCTGATGGTTAGATTTATATTTTTGTCTATATTTCTATCGTTTTCTTACTTGAATGCATGTTAATCTTTTGCTAAGCATTTGATGTATCTTGTTGTGAGTAAGCCAATGAAAACTTTATTGTTTTCTTGTTCATAATCAGATTTGTTTTCGAGTTTCATATGTGAGTGGACAAAATGAAAGATTACATATTTTCTTTATCTTTCATATTACATTTTCCATTTGATTTATTGGATTGACTTCCATTTACTAAGCCAATGAGATAGGAATTTTCTCTTGCATATTTGAGATTGATATTTTTACATTATCTTTGACCCAACCTTCAAACCATTTCAAAACCCATTACACATCCTTATCTATAAAACTTATTGCAATAACTTGATCTTGCCCTTTTACACTCAAGTGCAACTTTTAGGGACTAACAATTACAATGATATTTTAGATTATAATGTGATACATTTTAAATTGTATTTCAATAAAATTAAAGATCAATCTAGGACAACATTAATCTAGGACAACCAACTATAATAACGAAATTACTAATTTAATTTGTACTAATAATTATATGAATATATTTAACACAATATTGAAACTTTAATATCCATAAAGATTTGATTAGAAATTTAATTTGTACTAATAATTATATGAATATATTTAACACAATATTGAAACTTTAATATCCATAAAGATTTGATTAGAAAATGAGAAACAAAATTGAAAATAAATATATAAAATTTTAACATCTTTTTTAAATTAAACTTTACATATATAAACTTCAAACATCTTTGTAAATTTGAAGCATTACTCTTGTTAATTGGAAAAAGCTAAATAGCACTACTTTTGTAATATGAAAATATAATAAAAGTCAATGATATGGTTGGTTGATAGCAATGAAGAAAATGCTTGCCATAGATAGGGTATTGATTTATTCCACTTTCATGTTTAGTGGCTTGAAAGAAAACATACATACATTAAAAGTTTTTCATATCCACAACTATAAAGTGAGTAGTATTAAGGTTTTTTACTTAAATAATTTTTAAAATAATATTTAGTATAGTTTAGCTTTTGTTTTATAGTTATATTTTAAATAAATATAATAAAAATATTTGTAATAAATTATGTATTAGTAATATTGGAATAAAAATATTCACATTTTGTTTTAATATCATTTTAATCTATTCTCTCAAATAAAGAAAAAACTTGCATTTTAGAAGTTTACATTTTAATTCCATCCTTTATTGTTACTTACAACAATCAATTATTTTTAATACAAATATAAATATTGAAAAAAATATTTCTTTGTAAAAGTTAAAACAAATATTTTAAAGATACTTATTTTTTATAACGATAATCTTAAGAAAAGTATGAGATTACTTGGATTTCTTTAAAATGTTATTTAGATGTTTTTCCAACTTTCACTATGCAGCTCTTGAGAATTAGTTCTTATTTTAGCAATATCTATTCTCTTGTTTAGTCTATTCAAAACAAAAAAATATTTTTTCTCTTCAAAATTAAGGTTAACCACCTCCTTATAATATCTTAATTGTCATTGTCTTTAAATTTAGCTTGTACAATATTTTTAATAGAATAACTTCTTATTGCATTTCCCAATGATTTAGCCAAGATTTGGCATCATTATGTCATGCTAGCTTGAGTAGTTGGTGATTTTGGCTAGAGTATGAGTCAATTTTGGAGAGCCTTTTGTTATCCATGTTGTTTATCTTGTTATTGTACATCAAGTACCTAATCATAGTTGTGCTCTAGATGGGGAAAATGATAGCTTTTATGAGGAGGATAGGATAGGGTATATTCTCTTTAATTTAGAAACTATAACTTAGAAATTCTTTTAAATCTGTTCTATCTTTCTTTTTCCAAAATTCTAAAGAGATACTACATCCATGGAATCACCATTAACACTTTGCCCAAAACAATTTAGTTATTCAACAAACAAATAAAAACTCAAAAAAAATAACACTTTAAACATAGAATAGAATCAATCATACAAGTAACCAAAAAAACACATATAAATCATACACCCAAATCACTAGCCAAAAAACACATATAAATCATACACCCCAAATAAGTGTAACATAAAATCAATATCATACTTATAAAAAATGAGTGATTCTTCACCGTCACATGCAACCCACTTAATACACTATCTTTATATCTTCTTAAGTGGCCCTACATGGTAAAACTTAATAATCAAATATTGATTAACATGTTACTGAGAATAAACACATTCAATGTAAGGTAGTGATGTGTTTTAAGGAAATCCTACTGTTTTTAGGAAATCCTACCTAAAAGCCTACAAAGTTCTAAACACAAGATCTATTAACTTCAATATTCCAAATAGATTTGACACCCATCGAAAATCGTCTTAAAATGGAGCCTCTTCTCAGAGAGGCTTCCAGAGGTCCATAAGGCTGGCCACAGCAGCTTCCAGAGATGCATAAGGCTGGCCACAGCAATGATATTAGAAATTCTTTCCAAACATCAAAAATACAGTTTGGAATTTTAATTTGCCATTTCAATCAAGATTTTTAGCTTTGATGAGAGAAAATGCCAAAGTCCAACGCCGAGCATGTTGGCTGTCAAATTCCAACAGACATCTTGCCCAACTGTATACTCCAATGATCATGACTGACAGACTGCACACTGACTGAAACTGAAATCGAAGTTGACAGAAAAGACCGATGGTGTGTGAAACGAAATAACGGTGTTGATACCAAGCTAGCTACGTACCGGCCGCAGATTCCAGGCAGGGTACCTAACTGGACACCTAAGTAAATATGACAGATCATTTTGTCACGGTTTATGTAAAGTTGTCTATAGAGGCCACCAAGTTGCGAACAAAAAAATACAAAATTGGTAACGTCATCTGATAATTCTTCCAGTGAACGACTGTCAATGTTCATGGGAAGGGTTTGCAAATTCATGGGCATCTTGGTCAGTCTGTACGTTGAACAATTTGATGGTATGATGTTAGGCTTTCGCTGAAGTCGAGTCCTTCTACATATGTTAAGCAAAAGTACATTGATTACAAGCTTCTGAAGAATTACTCGTCCAGGGAGGATGCAGCTCGGTCTTATTTACATCGCCTTGCGTGACCGCAGGCTCAGCAGCATAGCAATGATCTGTCTGTTAGTACTATTTTGACCGAACGTTAACTCATTCATCAGTGGACCATACAGACCGTCCTTCTAAGCAGGGGCTTTTGCTTTTTGGTGGACATATGACATCAGGTTATCTGTCAATAAAATACTTTAGTGGACATATGATATGGCAGTAATCTAAAGGTTTGGTTGTTTTTTTTTTTTTTTTTTTTTTTTTTTTTTTTTTTTTTTTTTTTTTTTTTTTTTTTTTTTTAATAAATGTTTTTAGGTAATTTTTTTTATTTTGTTCGAAATCAGGTGATGAATGGTTGGATCTGCAGATTAGAGTGGTTAAGTTTGTATAATCTCAGTGTTCCAGGGGTTTTTCAGTAGGATGAATCTATTTATGCATTCAGAAAGGCAATTTAAACAACAGAATATAGAAATTTTATCCAAATTTACATAATCCGATTCCGGCCAATTCAGGCCAATTCTTGCCAGAAAACTCAAAAGGTAGAAAGTTTAGCCAACTCCTATGATATGAGGGTCTCCAGTAAAATAATTGAGACCATGTGGTGTATGAATGAATGTAATGTAAGCATTAATATATGGATGCAGCATGCAGCTAAATGGTGTGGTCTGTGTGATGGTTTGTCTTTCTTCATTTGATTATTGGTGTATGAAATATTTGAGACCGTGTGATGTATAAATGAATGTAATGTAAGCATTAATATATGGATGTAGCATGCAACTAAATGGTATGTGTGATGGTTTGTCTTTCTTCATTTGATTATGGGTGTATGAATGAATGTAATGTAAGGATTAATATATGGATGTAGCATGCAGCTAAATGGTCTGTGTGATGGTTTGTTTTTCTTCATTTAATTAGTGGTGTATGAATGAATGTAATGTAAGCATTAATATATAGATGCCCCATGCAGCTAAATGGTTTTTCTTCATTTGATTATTGTTGTACTTAAAATTGTAAACTTTAAAGATAATGGACAGTGTATTTGATTATTGATGTACTTCAAATTATAAACTTTAAAGATAATAGGCAGTGTAATGAAATGGATTAAAAAGGATAGATTTTAGAATTAAGTGAAAAGAAGGTAATAAAAAATGAGATTAGATTGAATAAGAAATAAAACTCTATTAATTCATAATCAATGAAATAATTATTTACATAAAATAAAAAAAAATTGAAAGTTAAAATTTTTGACATGTCATTTGTTTATTTAGATTAAATTTATGTCATTTAGAAATTTTGAAATTGAGAGGAAAACAAGTATCAACCAATAAAAACATTTATATTTTTAAGGAAAAAATTAAAATAAGTTGCAGGTAAGGTTATATTTCTTATATATGAACAAATAAAATAAAAATAATCAAATGAAAATGAAAATTTGAGTTGCTTACTTAAACATGAAGTTTTGAGTAAATTATATAATTGGTTTAGTTTATAAATAAAATAAATAAGTGGTTATGTTAAAAATAAATTTCAAAATACAACCTCAAAATGAGTATATTATATAAAGATATATTTTTGAGATAAAATGATATCTAACTTTATTTAATTTACTAGTTCACATTGATTAAATCCTTCTTAGTCATATTTTATTATTATTTAAATTTTGAGGTTCATTTTTTCTTTCTTTGTCAAACAAAAGATTCATGACTTTTCAATATTTTTACACTTTTCAAAAAAAATTCATGATTTTTAAATATTTTTATCACTTTTCAATTTGTGTTCACATAAATTAATAGCTTATGGATTTAAATTAAAAGAATTTATCAACACATAATCCTTTTGAATGAGAGGAGTTTATATTTGATTTTAACATAATCCTTTTGAATGAGAGGAGTTTATATTTGATTTTAACATAATCCTTTTGAATGAGAAGAGTTTATATTTGATTAATTATTTAATATTTAGTATTTTTAAAATATATATATCTAAAAAAATATTTAAAGGAAATTTTGATTTATCAAAATTAATCAAATAATTTATAAGAAAATAAATTCATAAAAAATTACCTATAAATATTTTTTATTCTATTTAAACTTTGTATTAAAAAAACTCTTAACATGCATATCAAACACATATTTATCAAACACATTGTTTTATCTATTATTTTTTACTTATGGAAAGGCATTTCAATGAACTAATAGAACCCTTGAAACTTAAACAATCCCTTTTACACCTAGTAAGTGGAACCCAATATTTGAAATTTGAAGTTTCAACTTTTTCTTCTTCCCATTAACTGTTTTGTTGATATATAAATAATATTAATTCATATTTTTTTCTAATAATTAAATTAAACAAAGATAAATTAAATATAAAAATATATGTATATATATGTATATTAAAACAGATTATACCAACCAAAATTAACATATTTTAAGGAGATTTTAGATAAAAAAATAAATTTCACATCCCACAATTAAATAGATTTTACATATCATAATGATTTACTTAAAAAATGAATATTGCAAATAGTGTTATTGCAAGCACTTTCTATAACCTATGTGGGGTAGATTGTCAATATGGTGAATGCAAAATAAAAATAAAATAAAAAAAATAGAAAATAATAATATTTTATAGTTAGACTAATAATCAAATCAAATAAAAATAACTTGGATATCCATCAAAATATATACATTAAAACTAATAAAACTAATAGCATTAACCAAAATTGACATTTCTGAAATATGAATTTCACATAGCACAATGATATTTACATGAAAAGTGAATGTTTACAATGTTTAGTGTTAGTAATGTGTAACTATTTACTTGAAAAGTAAATAATGAAAAACGTGTTTTATTAATATGTTAACATGGATATTATTAATGTGTACATTTACATGAGAAATGACTTATATTTAGATTATGTAGTAGTGTTATTAATGCATTGTCCTGCAATTAGTGTTATTAATATGTCAATATAGGTATTATTAATGTGTACATTTACATGAGAATTGACTTATGTTCAGATTATGTAGTGATGTTATTAATGTATTGTCAAGTTTTATTGGAAATTCATTTGGTAAATAAAAGCCCCTACCTAAAAAATAATATAATGTTGTTGGTATTATGAAATTTCTTCCTATATTATCAATATAGTTGATATTATGGAATTAAATGTAATAACATTTACTCTAATATTGTCCAACCCCCCACCCTCATATATGAGAGTGGGGGGTGGGGCAATATTAGAAAAAATGTAATAACATTTACTCTAATATTGCCCCACCCCCCCAACCCTCATATGAGGGTGGAGGGTGTGGGGTGGGGCAATATTAGAGTAAATGTAATAACATTTACTCTATATGAGGATGGGGGCTGGGGAAATATTAGAGTAAATGTAATAACATTTACTCCAATATTGCCCCATCTCCCACCCTCATATAAAGTAAATGTTATTACATTAGAGTAAATGTAATAACATTTACTTTAATATTGCCTCACCCCCACCCTCATATATGAGGGTGGGGGGCATTAATAGAAAAAGTTTAATAAACTTTTTCTATTAATGCCCTCCCACCTACATATATAGTTGATATTATGGAATTTCTTCCATTAAAAACTATGAAATTTAATATATTACAATTATGAATAATATAGGTGAAATTGAATTTCTTCCAACTAACATTAATACATGCATCTCATTATGCCACAAATTAGATTTAAGTGAAAGAGTTAATATAAAGGCATTATGAGGAGTTGTAGACTGGTGTAATCTACAAGGTATTATAAAGGGGCATTTGGTTGTTCAAAAATCCTTATAACAGGATTCCCAACCCTAAAGTCCAGTAAGGTTCCAGTTGATTAGATACTTATTTGTTCAAAAATTTGTAGACCGGCCCCCGGGATTCCCAACTGTAAACTGTATTGGTATAAACATTTGATTGTTCAAAAATCTTTATACTGGGATTCTCAAACCTGAAGTCCAGTAAGGCTCCAGTTGATTAGATACTTTTGGTTTTTTCTAATCTCATGTCGGCCGTTTCCTATGTGTTCTTGCTGTCCATTTCCTTTGTGCTTCAATGATTTTCTCTGTGTAGGTTAACAGGCAATATTTGGCCAGTCGTCTCTGCAGAGACGAAGACAGAATTGAAACTGAAGGTGTGACATAAGCGATGGTGAATATATCGGTAGAGTCGGAACTCGAAGAGAGAGAGCACATTCTGCACTGCTCGATCTGCTTTACGAAGTTGAGATTTCAACTGCATCACTGCGTTGCACTGGCTGTGCCATCTCTCTTCGAGTTCCGGCTCTCCTGATTCAAAATGTAGAATAACTTTCTATGAATTTAGGTATATAGTCACTTTCAGTACCATTTTAACCGGCCTAGGTTTTTCTCTATTCAAGGTAATTCGTTTAATTGGTCATACTGTCATTTTACTTTAATTTGTTTTGTTGAATGATCTACAGTATTCTGTATTATCTCACAAGCAGAATTATTTCCCCTTTTGCATGCACTGGAACCCCGTGCAATACGGCCAGATTGTATTGCAGGTATTCGGACATGAGCATACGCGAGTGACAGCGGTGTAAGAATTGAAAAACAACTGCTATTTAGAGATTGCTGTTGGGCTTTAGAGTGATTCTGGCAAATGTAAATATTATTGTTCTACTCAGCAAGCCTGGCATATGTAACGAATTTTGAATTTTACCTTCGCCGTATTGATACTTTGATGACCACTAGCATCCACCGAAGATCATTTTGGTTAATTATTCATATTTTTTCTAAGGGCAACAACCTTATTAAGCCCAATGAATTAATTCCATCAGGTAGAACAACCTTGAAATGAATTAATTCAATCAACTGGGCCAGCCTAGTTAGCTGTGAAGTTTCCAACTAAAATTCTACTTACAAACTGAATATTTTGTTACATATCTGATCTTTTCGTTCGGGAAACATGTCCAGACATGTAAAAAGTTTTGAATTTAATCGTTTAAACTTCAACCTAGTACTGTTATCTTAACCCCTAAACAAAGAAATCTTTTACAGACATTTAACGGACTGTTGTGAACTAATTTGAAGCTCCAGTTTTTTTCTTGGCAGGTCTGATGGGCGAATTTCGTAGTCCTTTCAACATGTCGATGTCCTTTGCATTGCCAATTGATACAAGAAAAATACGAAGAGGGCATTTGGAAAGTCATTCTGCAAGCGCCGGCTGGATTTTAACTACCTCTTGACTGAGATGAGATGTGAATCGTGTTTTCCATGGAGCACCAAACGACGTAACGCAGAGTACCTTTTAGATCCTGGTGCTACTGTTATTTGCTCTCACTGTTTGTTGCTTCCACCATTTTCAGAGCCTGGTCGCATCGTTGCTACAGCAGTTCCAAGAGATGTCAACGTCATAAAACTTATTATTAACATTTTAGCTTCTTTTTGGTTGTTATAGTTTTTATTGAAAAAACCAATACAATTTGACTGGTAAAGTCTATAAAGGTATAAATACTTTACCTTTCTGGATTTAAACTTGTGACTTTTCAAGAGGAAAGACATGTTTTTAACCATTAAGTTCACTTAAGCTATTTTATATATATATAATTAGAAATATATTATTAATGAAAAAACAATTATTATTATAAATTATTTTATTTTTTTATGTTAATTAGATTTAGTTAAAATGATTAAACGAAATTATATTTTTAATATAACAAAGTGCATTAATCCACTCTATATTAGAAAATCCATTAAATATAATTAAATTGCTTTGCAGGTTTTTTTTTTTTTTGGGGGTTTGTCCAAAATTCACCAACATTCTTGCAGGTTTTTTCTTGTTGGTCCAAAATGCACCAACATAACTTAAGAATGGGTATTGTCACTCCTTCATTGTCTCATCAGATTTTTAAATTCAAAACAAGGCTTAATTTTAACTTGTAATTGAAAGAAAGAAAAACACATGATATAAGGTTATAAGTATATAAGGTTATAGAGCATTTGGAGTGTTTTTAGTAAAATTCTTCAATGTACATAATTTTATCATAATGAAAGCTTTTATATGTTTATACAACACTTTCTTATTCTTATAAGGTATCATATTTCATTACTTAGAAATGAAACATTGTTTTTTAGTAATTTATATAATTTTTATTGATGGTATTATATTACATGTTTATATTATTCTTTGAAACATTTTTTTTTGTAATTTATACAATTTTCATTGATGATACTATATCACATGTGAGATTTTTCTTTAAAAACATGGCATATGTGTTAATGAGAAGAATTGTGAGGTAAAAAAAGGTCTCCTAATAGATATATTAAAAATTCTAATTCAGTAGTTATATGGGGAAAGTATATTTGACAAGTCACTTTTTATGAGCTCATTCTAAGTACCATCTAAATAACCATGGTTGAATTATTTTTAAAGATTGACTAGAAATAAAATTAATAAAAAAACGATTTATTGATATAATTGATAACTTTCTCAAAAAACATTGTATTTGAACAACTAATACATTTTTATATCTTGAACTTGAAGACCAATTTAAATAATAAAAAATATACACAATGAAAAAACATTATCTTAATAATATTTACAATTTTAAATCTTCATGATTTTAATTTTAAAAAAACACAATCTATGAATAGTTTTAATTTATTTGATTTAATTTAAATAAAAATAGAAAAAAAAAAATATTGTGAATCAAATCACCAGTGCAAATGTTGAACTGGTCAAATCACCATTATAAATGTTACCATTACTATAGAAAATGGTCTCGAAGAGTAAATTCGAGAGAATCAACCAAACAATTTTTTCTTGCATTTATGTAGCCCATAAATTCATGAATTCTTTCTCCCATTTCTGGATAGGATGACCTTACTTCCATTAAAGTTATTCGATATCGTAAAATCATGCAAAGACTGTACAACCAAAGTACATTGTAGGACCAAGATAAAAGAAGAGAATTCTCCAAGAAGAAGGGGAGTAGAGATTTTCATTCCAGATGTTTATTCATTAAATCTATCTTTATAGTCATGTTTCTATTGGTTATTTGCAACACAAATTATGGCTATGAAAATGCCCTAGTTATTATGGGTAAATTGCATTATGAATCTTTTTGTTTTGCGTGTAATTGCAGGTTTGGTATTGAGTTAAATGGATAATAAAAAAAAAAGGACCATAAATAAAAGAGAGAAACACATGACCATTGAGGTGGATCAAAATAAATGATGTAGATGAAAACAAAAAAAGAATAAAGGAAGAAAAAAATGTTGACTTATGGGAAAAGGGAGCGTTATTCCTAATAGATTTGAGTATCAATTCTCCCCTGGACTTCAAAAATGTAACACGATTAGTGAAACTTTTGTGTAATGGAAAAAAAGGATTGTTAGGATTGTGAAAATATAAAAGGAAATTGTAGAGACCTTGAGAACAAAGTTAACAATTTACTTAGTACAATATTTGATTTGGAGGGCATAAACTACAAGTTGGATGAAAGTGTTAATCAAATTTAGAACATGGTTTTGGTTGCAAAAAATGAGAATATGAATCTACAACAAATCATATTTTTGCAAAATCAAAATATTTTGAACAAGGAGGAAGAAAATAAAAGACTTGTGAAAGACAAACAATGTCTTAGTAAATAGGTTGGAAATATAAAATATAAGGTTTCTCTTTTAACCAAGAGTTTGAAAACAACCAAGAAAATACCATTCCATTTGGAGGAAGAAACAAGGTTAAAAGTATGAGTAGCATTTCTTCTTTGGTATCATGAGGGGGTGTTATGGAAAAGAGAGTACATGCTATAAAATCTCTTATGAATCCAAACAAGA
>CBVK0101320468.1:0-13300 GCA_900067695.1 Picea abies
CTTTCTTCTTCTCCGCCAGACTTGTCCTGTCAACAGCAGCAGCTTCCATCACCACCGGCTTGGATTTGCATCAGAGAGGAATCTTTCTCCATGAGGTAATTGGTCTGAGGTATCATGGTATGTGTCATGTTTGATCGTTATAACCTTCTTATATATGCATTAGGTTCCTTTCATTTCTGATGACTGCTTGGATCTTACACTAATCCACTTGACCATTGTTGGGGTAATTGATGGGGTGACTTAGGAGGCTGATATTCATCGGTTTTGGTTAGCCACCAAGGGGGATTTGTAGAGCCATCATCCGCTCCCATCATTTTATCATTTTACATCTTATCTCCCGCACATCCATCCCATTCGCCTAGTCCGGCCATTAGGATGACCTTTTGAGGGTTACACTTTGTCTTGTGGGAAGAAGGGGCTAAAGGCCCAGGGGGTAAAAGCAGCTGGTAAAAGATAAAAGCCATAAGAAATGAAACCTAGAGATGCTTCGCCCAGGGGATCCCCAAGACGGCAATAAAAGGCCTCTCGATAAGATATTGAAGGGACCCTAAAAAAAATAATAAAACAAGACCTAACCAAGAGGATGGGAGGTCTCATCACGAGTCGGCCCATTATGTTCATAGGTATCCAGTAGGATGACATTGCCACTATCTGGTCACCACGCCAGGGTAGTGACCTTTGGTTGCATGGCCAAGGGAAAGGGGGTCTCATCACGAGCCAGCCTTATCATTTCTGTGAAGATACCAGTGGGTAACACTGTCAGCTCTGGTCACCACGCCAAGGCAGTGTCCTCTGGTCAGACCTTGAAGTAAAAAAGAAAGAAAAGAAATAAAAGAAAAATAAAGGCAATAAAGGGCTTGGAAAAAATGCATCCATGATGGGTACAGCTCGCCTCCTACAAAGGCACCCACAGACAACACCTGCCCTTGGTCTTACTGTGACTGGACATCCCTAGACCACATCACCTCATAAAACATGGCTTGAATGATCTTCTGAGGAAACTTTCCATCTCTTGTGGGTATTAGCCCAATAGGTTATTCTGTTGGTCTTCTTCAGCTTTGTATAGTAGATCTGTGTAATGTCTTTGAGCTCTTAGATGATATGCTAGGGATTTCATGCATGTATTTGATAAATTTAATGATGAAATATGACTGACATTGCTATGATCCCAAGGACTGATGAACCCGTGGAGGGCGTAGTCTTTGATGTGCAGGACCATACCCGGCGGACAGGTACCAGTGGACCGGTACACATGGGGATATGATTAGTTCGGACCTCCATGGGGCTGAAGAGCCCATCAGAATTGCTCATATGTATTAAAGATAGTCATTGATATTTTGAAGCACTAATCACTGTATGCACATTTTAGTTCCATTTGCCTTGTCTCGCAAACATGTGCTCTTTCAGTGAAATATCTCTTCTTTGACTATCCTTTTGGCAGTAATCTGTGAAGGGAATGCTTACCTCAACCTTTGAGCCTTACACCCTGATCCTTTCCTTCAGAACCCCAGATTACTAGGGACGTCTCCCTTGGGATTAGCCACCCTGAATAGAAAGAGCTCCCCATCGAGGTGACAGTGGGTGGAGAAGCTCCTGTTACGCCAGTTTAAGCCTTGCCTTCAAGCTACTTAAACCTATCCTACAAACTGTGCGATAACATGATACTGATCTTGCCCAAAAAGGGCCAACGTCCCCCTCAGAGGGGCCTGACGTCTCCATTTTAGCTCATAATTATGACATTTTAGCATTTAATGTGACAAATAATGTAACTATTGTTAGTCAGCCTTGTCGGTTGTTTTAATGACCTATTTTTGTAATTAAAGGTCATTTGAATGATATAAAGAGAGGACGTTGCCTCTCATTTTTAACATAACACAACTCACTCTCTTGTGAGAGAAATACTTTTAGTCTTTTGTCTTTGTATTTGGCTCTTGTAGTTGAGGCGCTACAATTGTGGAGGATCATCTTTGGCATGTTTATGGTGTTTTCTATCATTTGGAAGGTTTACAACTAAGGTTTGATAAGATCTTCATTGATTTGTAAGTGTATTTCTCATGCAAAACTTCTTGATTGAATGGTTGTAGGTTAAATATCTTACATTTATGGTTACATTGTTATTATTATGCTTAATCATTGAAACCCTAGGTAGCAAGCACATAAGTAGGTCCTTGCTTCATGTCCCCATGGAAGAAAACTTGTTTAGCCATTTGATTAAGGAGAATATAGCCTAGCCATTGCTACACTAATTCCCCTTTTTCTGAGTTAGATTTGAAACATAAATTGAAGAAAGAAGACGTCTTAGGCCTAATTGATTTTACACCTAGGGTTTGACTCTTAGGATTTGAAAAGCCTTGGCCCTACAACACTTTTAATCCCTAGATTTGTGTTTTGAAGCTACTCGTTTTGCCAAAGAATTTCAAGGAAAGAGGGAGGAGCATGAGGCCTTGCTTAAGCAACACCTTAGGGTTTTGACTTTGTGGCCCTGCCATTGCAGCACTAGAAAGCCTAACCCTCTTGTCTTTGAATTTAGATTTCTCCCGAGACTTTAGCCTTGCTCCTTGACTCCATTTACCCTAAGGCACTAGTCTAGAACTCCAACGTTGAGTCAATTGTGTTAAAACGACCTTTCAAACTTCCAAAATTTGAAACCCTAACTAACCCTAGCGACTTACTAACCCTAATTTTATGATGACGTCATGCCTCTTTTGAACTCTTGTTTGATATAGAACGTTGTGGCTAGGTCATCTAACAATAGATATTGAAGTGTTGATTATTTTCATTGGCCTAATTAGCAAAACGTCCACCTCATTGTCTAGCAAAACTAACCTAGAACTAGGCTGACGTCACCTCTAGTATAGTGACGCAACACCCTTGTATTGAATGAGCAAGTGATGATATTTTATGATAATTTGAAGATTGATTATATGCTTTGAATGTTATATCATCTCCGGTGTTTATTGACAAGTGATATTATAAGCCATAGCAAATTTTTGCAATCATTGACTTCATCAATAATTACTGCTATATGTGCTCATATATAATAAAGATAGTCATTTGTTTATGAAGTACTAACCACTATTGCATATTTTAGTTTTATTTGTCTTGTCTCGCAAACAGGTGCATGTTCTGTGGAATACCTTCATTTTGACTATCTTTCTTGGCAGTAATCTGTGAAGGAGAAAACCTGCTTTGACCTTTTGAGCTTTAATCTCTTTCCCTTCAAACCCCCAGATTACTAGGGACGTCTCCCTTGGGATTAGCCACCCTGAATAGAAAGAGCCCCCCATCGAGGTGACAGTGGGTGGAGAAGCTCCCGTTATGCCAGTTTGACCTTTACTTTTAAGCTACCTAACCTTAACTACAAACTGAGCGATAACAGGTCCCCCTTTTCTTACAGAGAAGTGTTTCATTGCTTTCTTGGGGTATCCCTGAGAAAAACATCTGCAAGATTTATATATATAAGATTTTTATCTTTTTAACCAATAGTAATCCCTCTAGGCCTTCAACCCCTTCTTGCCATAGAATGAGGGACAACCCCTTCTTGGGTCGGTACACCCTAAAATCTCAAGAGATAAGGGAATTGGGGGTTTTAGTGATGAAAGTGGTAAGTATGGTTGGGAATGGTACAATGGCTCTTCAAGGGAGTTTCTAGTAGCAAACCCATTCCCGAGGAAGACCACTTACTAGGACACAATGTCAACCACCAAGGTGAAGCGAGGGAAAAGGCATAATGTCCAAGCATATATGATGAAATCTAAAGCAATCTAAGATACAACATACTCAGAATGCCTCAAATATTGAAATGACACTCACCATAATGCCTGACTTGTACCTCATGAAGCAAGGCCCATTGCCTTCCAGAAGCCAGCGGGTGTGGTGGATGCCATCCTGAAAATCCCGACCTCTGTGGTGGTGAGAAGGGTCTTCATCTGTGCAAGTGGACATTGTTGGTCATGTAGTCTATGAGCACTCCATATCTGATACCTGAGGGCCTCGAGACATAATCTCCTTAGTTATCCCACAAAATGAGGATAACATGTCTATATCTTTGTTTTTTCTTTCTTTCTTTATATGGTTCATTATGAGGGAATCTAGGAATGTATGGAGTAAAAGATATTATTTTCTCTTGAATAATGATTACATATTTTTATAAAAATTAAAATTTAAAAATAAAAGTAAAAGATTCCATATCTTTGTTTTTTTTCTCTTTTTAATGGTTCATTGAGAGACAATCTAGGAATGTGGAGAAGAGGAGACATTATTATCTTGGAGATAAAATGATTATTTCTTAAAAATGATTTTAGTTAATATTATAATGAATTGTGTTCAGTGAGCAGCTCAATTGGCAAGTGTCTTGATATGAAGTGATATGAAGTTCCATGAGGTTTCGAGTTCAAATCTCTCTACTTACCCTGTGTTTTCGAGTTCAAATCCCCCGACTTACCCTGTGTGCTAATTGCTGATTCAACCAGACAAAATAAAAAATTATTCCATTAAGACAAATAGTCCCTGATTTTATAATCAAATAGCGATATTATATGTATATATCCTCAAATGATTCCAATTATTATCGTAGGTGAATGTGGCTAGATTCAAGCTCGTGCGTAGATATTTCAGTCAGTGGGCTGCCCCTTTGTGATTACTAAACGTCAACTGCTTGGTTGTACATATCATCCTTCCCTTCGGATTGGGTAGACTGCAGCCTTCGGTTTTTGTTCCATTGTTAGACCCATAGGTGACCTGCCATGGGTTCTTTAGACTTAAATTGATTTTGTCAAACACGCGAGAATCTGCATTACGGCTTTACTGATAATTTTATATCCTGGAGCTTTGTTTGAGTGCGCTAAATTGGATTGGATTAGACTGAAAAATGAGTAAGAAATGGAATGAACAACTTGATCTATGAGGGTATAAGTAAGGCTCGCGGATCTGCACAATACGCATCTATCCATCTTCTTCCCTCACTTATCCATAATTTATGTTGCAGCATCTACTGGAGGGCAGGGAGTAATTCCATCTTTCCCGATTTCTATTTTACTCCCCAATCCAGCCATGGAGTCTAACGGACAGCTTAATGCAGGCGATGCCCTTGTTGGTAATCTGAGCAACCATGGAGACCGACGGTAATTATAACATGAGAACAACTCACGCTTTCAGTTTTTTTGCTTTCAATTTGTTAAGATCAATTCTCTGAAACTATATATTTGTAGAATTGAATGATACATGCAGATTGGAGTGGAAGGTTGCAATAGTAACGGGCGGGGCAGCGGGCATAGGAGAAGCCAGTGTTCGGTTGTTCACAAAGCACGGAGCGAAAGTCATAATCGTAGACGTTGCAGAGAAAGCTGGCAGAAAGCTTGCGTAATCCCCTTCTCCAGCTGCGGCAACTTACCTGCACTGCGATGTCAGCAAAGAGGAAGATGAGAGCGCAGCAGTAGATCTGGCCATGGATAAGTATGGCCAACTCGACATTATGTATAACAACGCTGGAACGAACAGCACCTTTTCTGGTGAAGAGTGTAGCAGAGTAAATTGCCGCAGCGGGAGAAAGGGATTCATTTTGAAAAACACGGGCTGATACGGGATCAGATTGAACAATGTTAGTTCCCGCGTTGTTAGACATAATGTCGAGTTGGCCAGATCAATTGCCGCGTTCACATCTTCTTCTGTGTTCACAAAGCAGTGCAGGCTGCAGCGGGAGAAAGGGATTCATTTTTAAAAATACGGGCTGATACGGGATCAGATTGAATACTGTTTTCCCTTATGGAGTGGCCACGGCACTTGCAGTCTAGTAATCACTATCGTAATGCATTTTAGGATTTTCAGTGAACAAATTACCCTAATTTTTGTTCTGAATTTTTACATTTTTTTTTCTGAATTTTTACATTTTTTATACAGAAATATGTGGTAAACCGAATATTCCCATACCAAATTCGAATTGACATAGTGATGCGCGAACCGAATTGAACTACAAAATTTTCCAATTCTTTGGACCAGTTCCACCAAATCTGATAACTATGCTTCAAACAAGGGGATGCCTCGTCAATATCGGAAGAGGATAAGATTGCCATGGAGGGCTTCTGCAACAGTATAGCCAACTTACAGGGACACACTCTTAAAGCAGAGGCTATTGCGGAGGCCGGTCTCTAGTTTAAATATGTTAGCGGGCATTACCTCGTCTTCGATGGCGGATTCACAGTTGTGAATCACTGGATGATTTTAGATGGCGGATTCACAGTTGTGAATGATGATGATGGAATTTTAGAAATGGTAATTTCATGTGAGGCTCTCAAAGAAAGTAGGGAAAATTATGTAGGTATTTTGGCAGTTAATTTTTGGGATAATTTATTTAGCAAAGAGTTTGTTGAGACGCTGGGAGAGCGATTATTGTAAAACTTCACAGGAAAATGGCCGAATACAAAAGCCAGATAGAAAAACAATCTGAAAATGACCAAATACAAAAGCCAGATGGAAAAACAATCTGTCCCATAATCTATTTTTAACCTGGTGGACATTAAAAATACTTTATTTCTTTCTTGTTTAATATGGTAATGTATTTAATCATTTATTTTTTCTATTTAGATTGAAAGTATTAAAATGTTTTTCATATACATAATTATAAAGGAAGCATTATCAAGTTTTTGTAATTTAGTATTTATTTTATGGTGATATTTTAAATAAGTATTATTAAGTTTTTGTAATTTATTTTATTTTATTTTATGATGATATTTTGAATAAATATAAAAATATTTGTAATAAATTTTGTTTTATTATTATCATTATTATTATTATTAATAGAATAAAAATATTTATATTTTAATTTAATAATATCAAAAATTGGTAATTATTAATAAAATTATAAATATAATTTTAAGGCTTTGTCTACTTCTAATTGTTTTAAGTCTTGGTTTTTTTTACATAAATATACAATAAATCACAATTTTGTATTGTTTAAATTGTATTTGTGAATGTAGAAATGGATTTACCTTGTTGAAAAATAGTTGGAGCAATCACATTATACACAATCACATTATACATAATTAATCACTCAAATATGCTTTCAACAATTAAAGCTCTCTACTTTAAAAACTCGTTCCCAAACTCCCCTTTCCTTGATGTTGAAGCTCCCAAATTCTTAAAACGATTCCTAGCTAATTGAAAACTTTTAATACTAATGGCCAAGCTCCATTCCTCCGGGAGATGCTATAGATGTGTGGGGAGTTGTTACCGTGAAACTATGAAATTTATGAATTATTTAAAAAAAAAATCTTTTAATATAAACCTATACCATAATTTTTAAAAATATTAAACATACCCCAATAATTAAAAAAATTAATGTTTGCAGTAAACTCGTTGTAGACAGCACAACCTTACGAGAGGCGGATGGTTGATTGTATGGTGTCCATTTAATTACAACGAAAATGGAGTCGTCCTAAAAGTCAACATATGTTATAGAAGAAACGATTGTAAAGACTAAGAAAACAATCATCCTTAAACACTCTTATTGTCTTATAGGTTCCACATGGATATATAAGTTTCTTATTTTGTTAATGGAGAGTTGATTTACTCGTTTCATTTATTTGTTTGTGTTATGTGAATTAATACTAATTAAGTTAATTATTATTATTTTTAAGTTAATTATTATTATTTTTAAGTGAAAAATTAATGAAAATGTTTAAAACAATATAGTAAACAAAAAAATAAAAATTATTACAAAAGATCAAAAACCTTTTACAAAAGAGAATAGGAGATCACATGTATTTATCATGGACGTGAGTAGCTTATTATAAACTTTTTACAAAAGAGAATAGGAGATCACATCTATTTATCATAGATTAGTAGGAGCTCATCATTAAATAATATAGGTAGTTGGGTAGTCCACTTAAGAAGCACTCATAAGTCAAATATAGGTGGTTGGGTAGTTCACCTACCAAGTAGTTACCTAAGTAAACTTAACCATATGGTGTATGTACATCAACAGTTCCCCATAAATACAACTTAGGAAAATATGAAAAGGACTTTAAATCTAAAAAATGGGTCTAGACTATTAGCCCTACTAAGGTACTCTAATATAAATGTTCATAAGCGGAGAAAAGGAGAAAAACCCGTAAGAAAAAACTCCTCCCCTAAAGAGAGAAAACAACATAAACAAAAGGTGAAAGTAAGAGGACCCAAGATGACCCACTAGGATCAACTTTCTTCACCCCAAGCATTGATCATAACCGAAGAAAATGAGGTGATGCCAAAGGTTTATTTAATATGTCAACAACTTGCTCTTCAGTAGTCAAATACTCCAAGTTGAAAACGTCATCCTGGATGAGTTGTCTAATGAAATGCATGTGGATCTCAATGTGTTTTATCATTTGATGTTTCACTTGTTGTGAGAAATGTATATGACACAAGTGGTAGACTTCTTGAAAGAATATGAAGACATGTTTCCAAGGATTTTTTCGAAGATGAAGGAGATTGTAGGATCCCTCGAAGAAATGAAGATTCACTTGAAGCCGGATGCTAATTCGGTAAAAAAGAGACCATATCAATTGAACCCGAAGTGCAAGAAAAAAGTGTGTAAAGACTTGGATTGAATGCTAGAGGAAGAATCAACTGGATTAGCTCGATGGTGGTGCAACCAAAGAAGATAAGTGACTTAAGAATTTGTGTAGACCTGCGCAGCTTAAATCCAGCACGTGCACACGATCTCTTTATGACACCATTTACCGATGAGGTATTAGAGAACATGGGTGGAGTATGATGGCTATTGATGGCGGGTCACAACCAACTAGTCGAGAAGTAGAGAAAGAAGGCATGACATGACCACAACATTCAATGCAATATTATACAAACCGGAGCTTTGGTATTATTGTATGAAAACAAGTTTCTAAAGCACCTTGGTAAAATGCACATGTGTTGATTAGGACCCTTTAGATTGGTATACATTAGTGAAGAAGGAGCGAAAAAGTTGGAAACACTAGAGGGTCAGCCCCTTAAGGGATTGATCAATGATAGTCGGCTAAAGGCATATCATGACCCATGGGGGTTGACTGCGCCATAAATGAAGAAGGTTTTAAAAATTTAACATATAGTAGGAGTTAGGTAGGTAGGTACAACGACGGGTGTGATTATATCATAAATAGTAGGATAGGATATATGGTTAGGTAATCTAGAAGACAGTACATGGTGCTATGTGAAAATATTTCAAATATTCGACCAATTGTGTGAATTAATTATTGACCTACAAGATACAGGATGGGACAAGAGGCTCTCGTAGGTGAAGTACGGGACACATAGCTTTATAAAGCAACAAACAATCAAGCAATCAAATTCAGATAGGTCACGTAGGTACGAGGGAGGCAAACATTTATGGAAACACATCCCAAAAGGCACATCGATGGTACAGTGGTACAATACGGTTCGAGACACAACAAACTCTAATGCCAACAAGATTGAGAACAATAATCACAACAGATATACCCAATAGGTCCAAAATCATACCTAGAAGAGAAAATGGTCGTGTGTGAAAACCAACCCATGGATAATTATATCCCCCATTGCCAAATTTTATTTAATTTACTAAGTGTACCACCACTGCAGACATAGAGTTTCGACAACAGGAGGGAATACCATTAGCAAGACAATGGGTTGATCAGAGGAGCAAGCAATACTCGACATTTGGATTACATCGAGGATTCCTTAGGATGATGACTATGCACAATTGAAACATCACCTTAGCCAGAGACCTAGAGGTCACTAGGGTGATATCGCCAAGTCCCATAGAAAGGACTTGGTTCTGATAGCATAAATGGGTCTAGACGATATGCTAAAAAACAAATATCCCTAGATGGTATAGACATATATCGATGAGCGAGAGATCCAAATCTCGTAACATTGAAGGTCACACTCACATCTAGTTTCCAAGGGTGGTCGATACATTCTAGGGCCTACACATGGCTGCAACACCAATCAATCTTGACAAGTTGTACCTAAGCAGGGGCTACTAAAGACGTTCCACTGAGTCCAGGTAATGGTATTAAAAACTTCATCAAGGAGCTATCGACAATGCAACGTCATTGGCTTAAGGAAAAACCAACTAATAGTTTTGGGGGTTTGTTAGCACCTTAAGGTTTTGCAAGACCTGTGCGCCCGCCCAGTAATATGCATCACACGACACTAATTTCAATGCCTATGATAGCTAAGGATTTACTACATGCATCAACCCATTTTGAACTATGTGCAAAGACTTAAAGAGACCGCATGCATGTAGGATTCTCAAATATCTTCAATGATTGTAACCATTTTTGTAACAACCCGATTGATCATGGACGAGGTTGATCATGGATTCTTCAAAGGTATTTCCATATACATTGAAATTATCCATGTATACTTGTTGGACAGATAGTCTTGAAAGTAGTTTTTGAAGATTTGATAAAGTTTTGAGGAAAACTACTAAGTATATGAAAAGTGTGCAAAGGAAAAAGAAAAGCTAGAGAGTGCGCAACTGAGGCGCATCCAGCAGGAAAGTGCGCAGAAGGAGGAAAGTGCACAAAAGGAAGACAACATGCAACTCAAAGAATAAAACTCAAAGAATAAAGCCAGAAGAATAAATCAAGGAAATAAAACATAATAGGAGAATGCCAACCCGACATTCCAGAAATAAAAGAACAATAGAAAAACAACATAAACGCTGAAAAGCCAAAGAAAGGTGTTGAACAAACAATTAACTGAGATGGCCATGCATTGTAATGAGGTATTTTTGTGATGAATATATTAGGGATTTTAGCCCTAGCTTTTGATATAAATATGTAACGGGTTGGGAGATTAGGGGTTCAGTTAGTTGGTTCAACTAGGTATTATTCTGATGAAGTTTGATTATGATAGATTAGGTTATGTTACAATCTAATTTATACTGAGTCCAGAGTTATTGATTGTAACAGTTGAAGGTTGAGAAGGATGAATAAAGGAATGATAAAGATATGTTACGGAATCCTATGTTCTCTATGTTTATGTGTTTGATTATGAATATTATTTGCATGCATCATAGAATAGCTTCAAGTGATAGTTAAGAATGGTGCAATGATTCATGACTGTGATAGTAACAAATCTATACAGTAAACCGGAATATGATAAGTATAGGAATATGAATCATGGGTAAGTTAATAATAAAACATAACATAGTTATGCACACAACATACTAATGAAGAATGAACATAATGTTTGTCTCCCAGTCCCTTACCACTGCAAAAGTCTGGTTCTTGTAGTCCCCATAGATACCTCACGTGAGACTTCACCTGCCCAAGCAGGTGATGCCGAAGGGCCTAGTGTATGGTGGATTTTGTTGGTCTTAGATAAATCGAACATTGGGTCTTACAACCCACACATAGAATATTGCCAACAAATGGTTCCATTGTCAGGACTGGGACTTTGTGATTAAGGGGATGTTTTGGAGGCCGACTAAGAAGGATATATCATAATGGTTGGAAAGGAAGGAACATGAATTTGCATGACAAGATAACATAAACCATCAGATGAGTGACAAGCAATGGCTGCAAAAGTATGTGTTCACAAATCTACATGAAATTTTATTTGGTGAATTTTTGGTTATTCTGACAGTGGCTAGAAAGATTAGTAGAAAAAACTGGAAGGTTCAATGCCATAGTGCCAAGGAATTGGACTCCCAAATTGGTAAGAAATTTTGTAAGTAACCCAACTACTCGAGCAATTGATTTTTGGTTGGATAGTGTACTAGGTGGTTATGTTACAAAGTTTGCAATAGATTTTATTCAATCATACAGTGTCACAGAAAGGGACTTTTTCAAAGGTATTCGCAGGAGGTTCTTGAAATCATTAAATATGTGGATAAATATGTTATTGTGTGAAAAGCACATGATGGTGATGCAATTCGACTATTAATGGATGTGTGCACATAAGGGAACCGGGTGATGACAGGGGGATCGTCTGAGAGAAGGAAGGAAGCAATGAAAGAGGCAAGGGGGGACTGAGGATGTAAGAAGAAGATATACCAGAAGAAGCATATGAGTTTGGAGAGTTGCACAGAGGGAGGAGTTACAAGAGGCAAAAGATTGAGGTTGAGAGAAGAGAGTCGTGTAGTGAGCCATGTTATCGCACAGTTTGTAGCTAGGTCAACTGGCTATGAAGTAGAAGGCCAAACTGACATAACATGAACCTATCCCACCCAATGTCACCGCGATGGGGAGGTTCTTTCTCTTTAGGGAGGTTAGGCCCAGGGGAGACGTCCCTGGTAACCTGGAGTTTTGAAGAGGCAAAGGTTTAATAGTCAAAGTAAAGTTCCCCTTTCACAGGTCACCACCAAAACAGATAGTCCAGCTAAACAACCAATAATGAAATGTAGGCCCAAAGAAGAACACCTGCCCGGAACAAAGCAAACCAATATATATGTGCAAGCTATGATTCAATGGGTTAGTACTTCAATAGACTATCTGATATCAATGTATAATCAATTGCGACAATAAATATTGACGAAGTCAATGTTTGTTAATATAGCAATGAAATAATGTTACTTCACCAATAAATATCAAGATGTTATAGCAATCAATGTATCCAATCAATCCCTCATTCAATAAATGCTTAAAACACCATCCAATTGCTTAATGTATAAAAAATGTTGCGTCAAGATGAAATAACCTAGTGTGACATCATCTTTTTCAGGGTTAATAATTAGTTAGGGTTTCAATTTAGAAGAGTTTGAGAGTTGTTTTAATCATTTTAACTTCAATGTTGGAGGCTAAAGATCAGTGCTTAGGGTTATGGAGTCAAAAGGTGAAGGACGCACAAGTTGAAGGGGATGAGATTCAAAGGACAAGAGGGAAAGGTTTCAATGTGTTGCAATAGCAAGGCCTTAAAGATAGAACCCTAGGGGAGAGAGGCTCACTCCGGCGTTGCTTAAGCAAGGCCTCGTGCTCTCTCCTCCTTCTCGGCAAATAGCTAGCTCAAAGACAAGTAAAATCAAGACAAGAGAGTTTAAAGAGGGAGAGTGTTGCAAAGGCAAGACTCTTTCATCAAACCCTAAAAGAAAAACGGCCCTAGGTGTAGATAACCTAGGAGTGGGATGTCCTCTTCCTCTTGAAGTTTAAAGGTACGACTAGCTTAAGGGAAGAAGAAAGAAAGAGTGTAGCAATGGCTAGGCTCTCTTTTTCTTCTTCAAAGGCTAAAAGGTTTTTCTATTAGGGGACATGAGACAATGACCTACTTGTGTGTTTGTCCCCTAGGGTTTTGATTAAGCAATATTTATAAATAAATGCAATAAATTAAACTACAACCATTC
>CBVK0101320475.1:0-25369 GCA_900067695.1 Picea abies
ACCCCGGGAAGTTGATGCACCAACTTACCCAAACGGGGCCCACATGACTTTTGGCACTTCATCTCCTAGGGTTAGGTTTTTGAATGTCTAGGACTTTTGGCATTCCCGATTATTGTAAAAATGCCTCCAGAGCCTCATTGTAACCATCTTCTTGAGAATGCGAGTAGCCGTCACATCTCTTCTCAGAGATAAGATGTCACCATTCTAGCGAGTCTTTCACTCTGTATTTTTACAGTCTCTATACATTTATGTCATTAATAGAAATCGTGTATTACTGTACCACTGTGTTTATGGTTGCATCTCTGATACATTTCCGTTATATTATTGAATATCTGCAATATCTCTGTGCATTTCTTTATTATATCTCCACTCCATTTCGTGCCGAAAATAATCCGGATCATCCTTGAAAGTCATCGTCAGTTGTGACTGTTCTTCTGTTGTTGCTGCACCTGCAACAAAAATTTCCACCTCCTCCTGGGCAAATGGTAGGAATACTCCAATTCCTCCAATCATTAGAATATTATCCTGATCTTCCTCCTTGGTTAGCTGCACATGCTGATCTAAATTCATCTCTGAATTTATGAGACCCTCAAATAGTCTCATCTGCTCTGTCAGCTTCTCGGGCTGGTCCAAATTCACCTCCTCACCCCTGCCCACCTGGAAATATGGGATGTCCTTGCTACTCTCTTGGTAGACTATGAGATCAACCGATCCCATCTTCATCAGCACTCCTTACTGAATTGAACTCACCTCCGAGTCCATGAGAATTTGAGACAGTCTCGAATGTTCATCTCTGCCCACCTAGCAGTCCAAAATGCTTCCACTTCCTTCCTGGAAGTCTTCGAGATCTCGTAGAGACCTCTTATCATTTCCCTCCTGGAAAATTTAAATTCCTTGGCTGTCCTCCTGATAATGCGTGAGATCTCGCAGTGATCTCAATTCGTTTCCCTCCTGGAAAACTGGAATTTCCTCTTCTCTGCTCTCCTGGAAGTGCTTGAGATCTTCAGCTGATCCCAATTCATTTTCCAAATCATCGAGACTTATCCCAGTCTTTGGTTTGCATACCTAAACCATCTTCTTATCCTGCCACAACTTAAATTCGAGCTCATCTATTTTTCCATTATTTCAGTGAGCTCTTTATCCATCCCTGTATGCTTTCTTCCAATGCTTTTATTCCCAGCATGCCTATGGCCTTCAGTAGCCATGTTGTTGTCTCTGTTTGCCTTCCTAGAAAATCTGCTACTATCACTCCGCACTAAGAGTTATAACAACTTCATCCTGCACTCCTGCCGACTGTTTACTTGATTTTTGCCTACTTGCAAACAATCCTTACAGAGTCCTCAGTAACTCTGTCTTCTTTCACCTGAAATATACAGATTAATTTCCTGCTCTAATACCACTTGACACAGTAATAAAAGACATGACCACACACGACCACCACCTCGTCACGCTCTCCTGCTCACAGGATCGTTCAAATCCTCATGCGAGTCAAATTAGCTCTTTGGACTCCCAATGGAATCCCTGCAAAAACCATGATCCACAGGTCCTTTCTTTCCTGCCCCGCACGGTCTTCTGCACTTAATCGTGGTTGTCCCCGACTCATTTTTGGAGTTAGGGGTTTCATTCTTCTTGATGTCGAGAGTCATTGTCCTCTCGATTCCCCGATCACCGATGGGACAATTTGTCGATGCACCCCTTTTCCTCAGCCCCTCCTAGCTATGTTGCTGGTCCACATGACCTGCCTTCATATGACCACAGTCATAGGTTCCTATCGAGGTTTCGGGCTTTGCTATGCCAAAATTCACTTGACCTTTGGATCCGTGATCCTCCAATTTCCTGATGCGCTCTAACTTCCGCTAGTCCCCTTGAGCTAGTCTTTTAGGTCCATATGACCACCTCTCGTATGACCACAGTCTATCCCTTATCGGGATTTTGGACTTTACGATGTTGAAATGCGCATGTCTTCTGGACTCGCGATTCTCTGAATCCCGACGTGCCCTTCACATGTTAGCCCTCCTGGCTCAACTCCTGGTCCACGTGACCTCTACCCCGGGACCGTAGTCAAACCTCTCGTCAGGGTTTCAGACAATTCAATGTCCAAATACATATGCTCATGGGATTGCTGATTCTCCAAATCGTGACTCTCTGCTGTGCTGACAGCTGGCCCCTCGCGATAGCTCCTTCCTCCTTGTCTGATCTGCTGACAGTTGGCTCCCATAGTAGAGTTGTTCCCTTTGTCAGGGTTTCGGGGTTCACAATTCTGAAATGCAAAGATTTTTTGTCCATGGAATCCCTGATATGTCGATCCTCGACTATCTTCGGATCTCTGACATGTGTCCCAAATGGATGGACGATCTCGATTAAAAATTCAGACTTCACCAAATGCCAAACCAAAGACACTTACCTGTGTGAGTTTCGATGGTGCTTGATTTCTGCCACGCTTCCTCTCCAAATGGACAACTTAGATCACCCCTCAGGATTTCGAGACTATTGATGTCCCATTTATTTCGACCTCAAGATCTCCGATATCCCGAGCACCGATATCCCGATACCTAGTGTTCGGATCTCCATGATGTATGATCACGCAACACGTGTCCTCTCCTCAGAAGGATGGTTCAGATTCTTTCACTGATTCGGGATTTCTAATGTCTTGACTTTTAAGACCTCGAGAACTCCGATTTCCCGAGTGCCGATATCCCAATACCTATCGAGATCTTCCTCCTGTTCACAAGGTTAACTCACTCGCAACTTCTGCCAATCCGATGGCTGTCGACGACCCTGCACTAGATCTAACGGCTCAGATCTGTTCTCCTTCTCTGCGCTCCTCTAGCTGCACCCTATATGTGAACACCAACAGTCCATATCTAATTCCCAGCCGATCTGATGGCTGTCGCTGCTCCTCCTGGGCTTGTGCACTTTCTTCCCAACCTTGGGAGAATTTCCAGTTCTCAAAGGCCTCGACCTTTGCTTCTCTTCTCTCTGCGAACTCCTTCACCTTGAGCTTCACTGTGTGTATAAAATGCCGACCCTCCTGAGCTTTGGGTACTTTGAACTCCTCCAAAGAGTTCTTCAGTCTCTGCACTCCTTGTAGCTCAACTCTATGCGTGAAAGCACTCTCCCTCCTAAGCTTCTCAACCACTCAAGCCCCTAAGGGATTTGTCTTTCAACTTCCTTCTCCCACAAATGGAGAACTCTTGGATGCCCTCCTAGCTATCCCTCTACTCAAGCAACCTCTTGCTGAGCCTTTTCAGGGTGTTCAACAACCCTGTGAGAATACCTCAGTGGATTCTTCCCTTAATTACAGAACTCAAAGAGTTCTCTTCTTATTTTCTGCCTGCCTACACACTGACTCGATGCCCTCCAAGTAGAGTTTCTTCTCCTTTCCCACAGAACGCTCAATAGTTATGTCTTCTCTTGTGCGCCTAGCACCTGCTCAATGCCCACCTGACAGAGCTCTCAGAATCCTCAGTGATTCTGGTTCTTCGAACTCACCACAAATTTCTTCCCCTGTGCACTCCTTGCACCCGCTCAATGCCCACCTGGCAGAGCTTCACAGAACTCCTCAAAGCTTCTGTCTAAACTCACATCAGAGTCCCTTCTTCAATGCACCACTGTGCCCACGCTCAATGCCCACTTGGAAGAGCTCTACAGAATTCACAACAGAATTCTGTCTGTACTGTGTCTCTCATACACAACCTTGCCTCCAAGGTATTCAGCAGCCTTGAGGTCTTCTTCCTCTGAGTTGTTGATTCCAGTTTCTGTGCCACAACATGTCTCTGTCTGACTCTGCAGAGTTGAGAAATGCATCCTCTATGCACGGCTATCAGAACCAACAACGTTCTGTCACACCCTCCTAGTGTGAAGCCTCAAATACCTTCAACCCTAAAATCAAACACACTCCTACAAATTCCTAACATACATCTACAACATATATATGGAACACACACAGACATCCACATAACACAGAATCAATGTAGGAAAAACTGCTTCTGTTTATACTAACAATGGCAAATACCTGTTTGTACAAGGTGTTCTCGATCTCTCTCTTGCTCTTCTCCTACAACCATTACAACTTAACTCACTCTACCAAAATATATCTGAAAATCTCTTTTACCTGAGGGGGCTCTTTGAGCGCTTCCCTCCAGATCTACCTACTCTATTCAATTACAATAACTGGTTGTCTAGTCCAGCATATGGATCTAGATCTCAGTCGATCTAGCAATAAATTCGATCTACCTAATGCTTGCACAAAGGCACATCTCTACAGCTCACCATCTTAAAACATTTAATTACATTGAATTTAAATTTAAATGAGGCCTACGCCTCTCTTCAACACGTGATTTGAATTTGCGGACGAGACTAGCTGGCTGGCTGGTCTGACATGGAGAGATGCTCCTGCATCACATGTACATCAATATGTGCCAACCATGCACTTCAACCATGTACATCAACAAATGTACCATACCGTATACCATACCATGTACCTCAAACCATATTCCACGAAATGTATATCAACCATATACCATATCAAACATCAATCATGTACCATATACCATAGAAAAAACCATATGCAGATATGTACCATGTCATCAATGAAGCATCTCAAAGAACCAATGCATGTCCCTCATGCATACATCACCATACAACATGAATATCCCTCAACCATGTATAATCAACTCAAATATAATAACTATAAGAACCATGTCATGCGTTGAACCAGATATCATAGTGCTCCTCACTCAACAAAGAAACCAAGATATACCATATCCAAATACCAAACCAACCATACCAAGTATGCCTCAAGCATAAATAATATCATGACAAGAAGTAATCATCAAAGAAAGTATATGACCATACCAATACCTTTGAGCTTACCTGAACCTGTAGAATGCTTACCTGTGAACTTGCTTTTAGACTCTAGGGACCTTGTACCAACATCTATTCAATTTTTCATGACCTTTTCAGATGTATGTGACTTTCCCTTCAACAACCCATGTATATATTCTCTTTCCTCCACTGCATCTCACGTACATATGCTCCCTTATAGGCCTACAACTCACATATACCTCAGAAACTAGGGTTTTTCTAAAACTTTGATATTTTCACCATTAACCTGTCTTTGATACCTCAAAAAATGATGCTACAACTTTACCAAAAGATCAGTAGATCACAAGAAAGATAAACAATGAATAAGTGTGTGAGTGTACTTGTGAATGAATCCTTGAGGTGTATTTATACTTATGCTAGAGAACTCCTTTCCTTAATTTAGGGCTTCTAGGGTTTTCTTGTTACAACAACTTTACTCCTTTGACCAAGACTTATAACCAACTAGGGCTCTCTTGTCCACTCTTTGGGGATTCCAACTTTACAAGGCCATATCTCCATAACCATGACGATCCACATGGCATACCACATATCACTTAAAATGGCACGACATGTACTATCCATAGATGATTTTAGGGGCTAAATTTCGCTCATGGGCTAATTTTCCATGGTTTATCCAAAAATGAGATTCTCTATCTTAAAAATAATTCGCCCAAATTCTATAGGATAAAATTATTTTACTTCAAAAATCGCCAAAATTTTATAAAAACTATACAAAATAGTTAGAAATTTGAATATTTTCACAAAAATATCGCCAATCATTGATAGTTGCCATATGAAGGATTAGTAAGATTTGCCAAGGTTTCTACATTTTAAAATAAATTTCCATCCTTAAAATCATCCTTGGTACTATCCATCTTTGATATTCTTACCTGCAATTTCACTAGTGTTCATGTTGTTATTTCTCGATCAACTTCGGGTTCCATAACCACACCACCAGGGTTGTATGTAGACTACATGAAATGTACCCAACTATCTCACCATCAATATTGATCATACAAATGTCAATCAACTGTCCAACATATCTGGACCTCTCCAAGGGTTGACATCAGTCTCCAAGATCACTCTCGAAGGATTGACATCAATGAAAACCAACTATCCAACAACCACATTCCAGGCAATTCCATGATTGTTTTCATGTATTACAAAGAACAAACAACTTGTTGTTTATCACTTCTGTCCATGCATGTATATAGATTTCCTAATACATTTTTATTATTAATTCTAGTATTTTAGTATAATCCATTCACTAGATAAGTGTTTTATACCTCAGTTTACCCCAAGATCCAATTTAGATAATTTTCCCAAGGTCATAAGGAAGCACTGAACATCTTGTTTTTCACTTATATTATATTTCTAGTCCAAAAATAAGTGAGCTCTTTTTCTCACCCCTTTCCCACAAATACCACCCCCGATCCTTTTTGTCCCTCTAGAGAGATAATAGAGGACAATACCCAAGATAAGGCGTACCAAGAGGGCTTGCATATAATTCACTCACCTCCCCTTCTTCCCCTTTCACCATCTTATACATCAGTACCATCTAAGGTGCAAGTAGCCTCTTCCTTGTGTCAATATCCCAAATAGGATGCAACTAGATTGATTGCTAGATAGGTGGTATCTGTGTCAATGGATGCATTTTTTTTATAACACCTACAATCTGAAGAAATCGCATCCATGATTTACCTACTGGATTATTGGTTCCCCCCATTTGAGGGTGAGATCCACTTTGATTCCTTTTGCTTCTAGTTTCCATTCCAAGATTATCTAGAGTGATTCGCTTAACCCAATATTTATCTTTGTCAACTTGTTAATCCCTCTTTTCTCTAGAGGGTTTTTGTCCTCTTCTCTTATGTGATTTTCCTTCAATGATTTCCTCTTTATTTCCCTCATATGACTTCATATATTTTGAATAATGATAATCTCAATGTTAGGGAGAAGTTACTAAGGAGTACAGAGCTTGTGGTGGAGAGTGTGTCAATTCCTCCTCATGTCCAGATATATTGTTTTCATTTATTGGAAATGAGTTCAAGTCGAGAGCTTCTTCTAGAATCGACATTTAAAAAGATATTCCAACATTGAAGGAAGGAGAAGCTAACATTTCAATGGTAGGGATATTTCCCCCTTGAGAAATAATTTCATACATATTCTTATTAGGATTGGAGTACTTACCTTGAGATCCATTAGTTGGGATATTATTCCTTCTTCAGGGTGGATCTACTGATGGGTTGATTTGATGAGGATAACCTTACTCTTTTTTAGATCCAAAAGGATTTGAAGGTGTTGTTGCTAAGGTTCTTTATTTCAGTTGAAAGGAAGAGGTTGCTTGGAAATTGTTGTTCTTTTTTTCTTGACCTATTTTCATTAGGCATCCTTTTCCTGAGGTTTTTTTTCTACAAGGATATTGTTGGTACAATTTTTTGCAAAGTGACCATAGTCATGACACAACCAACATTTAAACAAAAGTTTCTCATAATACATTGGTTTAATATGCTTCTAGTTATCTATGGTTAACTAAATGGCCTCAGAAAACCCCTTCTCTAGATCTACCTCTACATAGATGTCTGCACAAGAAAACATTGAGTCCTTGGGTTCATCATGATCAATATATTTACCAAGGGCATCTCCTATGGATCGCACAATGGTCTCATTCCAACAGTGAAGAGGGATATGCAAAATATTCACCAAAATTGGGACTGGTAATGGAATGTCATTTTCCAGATTGAAATCAAGAGGCCATATGTTAATATAGATCCCTCTGGTGCCATAAAAGTAAGGCCCACTTAGGAAGATAAGATCATTTTCTTCCTTTGTCTTGAAGAGGAATGCATAAAACCCTTGATTGTAGAAGAAATGGATCAACTGGCACTTGATCAAAGGTTTCCAACTCTTCTGGATCCAAATCATCATGGCCCTACGAGAGGGCCATAATCCTGTAAATTGTCCAATTAACCCTTGATCTACCAATTTCAAAGCCATATGATAGAAGGTAGTAGGCAAGAAATAACACACCAAGCTAAAGTTGTGTTTAAGCCATAGCATTTGGGAAATTTCATCCTTGAAAGTACGATTTCATTTATGGAAGCTCAGAGCTATTCGCATTCTTCCATAGAAGCTCTTATCACATCAGAAATTTCGGGTTAAAGCCATAGCATTGCAGGTTTGGTGATTTTTTTTTGTCTTTTGTCTTCCTGGCTTTTTCCGAAAGTACACTTAAACATTTAGATATGGAAAATCTCAGAGAAGGGGCTTAACATTTGTTTCTTTTGGTAACAAGGTGAGACAAAGTTGTTTGTTGTTATTGAGAAACATATCTGAAATGGCAGATCAACCAGCCAGAAGTGTTGATACTAATACTACTGTTGGAACGATTTCAAATCCTGGTATTAATGTTGGAACGTATACAAACACCAATATAACAATGGTGCCACAACCACAACAGGAGCAAATAATGCCATATGATTATGGAAATGATGGATATGCAAACACTAATATGGCGATGGTGGCACAACCAGCTGAGGAGCAAATAGTCCCAGAGGGATATGAATATGGTTATGGATACGTGGCTGAATATGAATATGATGGATATCAATATGCTTATCCACAACAATACCCTCACGCAGGTCACTATCCATACATTCCGCCACCACCACAAGTTCCAACCATAACCCTAAACATCGTTGTGAATATAAATCCAAATGACCATACTAACAACCAGGGCCATAATAATAATCATTATGGCTCTAATCAATTTCAATCAGCAACACCACAGTAGCAACATCACTCTTATCATCAGCAGCTACGACAACCGCAACCACCTAGATTTGAAATAATGCAAGGGCGAAGGTCCCAGAGTGGAAGTGGTCTTGTAGTTTTCCAGGATGACTACAACCTTCCAGGATTTATCACTCGATATGCCAATGCCAAGTTTTTTGTTATCAAGACTGACAATAAGGAGCACGTCCTTAGTAGTATTAGACATGGAGTCTGGACAAGCACTCTCCGGGAAATCAAAAATTAAATGTCGCTTACTCTGAAGCTGCCTCGGGAGAGCAAAGGGTCCAATCTAGTACTTCTAGTTCCAATTGCCCCATATTCTTATTATTTTCGGTGAGTGTTTCTTTGGATTTTATGTCATTTAAGTCATTGTGAAGAGTTAATTTTAGGAAAAATACCCTTATTTCAATAATAACATCTAATCTCGGTGTGCGTCGTGCAGGTGACCAGAAGCGGCCATTTCTGTGGGGTGGCTGAAATGGTTGGGCCTGTAGATTTTGGAGCGAGAACAGAATTTTGGAAGTGGTTACACAAATTTCCTGTGAAATGGCACATGATAAAAGATGTTCCATTCAGACAAATCCACCATATTACTGTGGAAAGCAATGAAAACCGATCAATTATATTTAGTCGAGATGTTCAGGAGGTGAGTTAGTGATTTGTCATTTATTTAAATTGTAATGTCCATTCCATTCCAGCTCTGAAGATGATCATATAGATAGCTAAAAGAGTGTTGAATCTATGACTATCATGAATGTGAATAAATGGATATGCAGGTTGAAAAGGAGAAGGGAGAAAAAATTCTGGATATATTTAAGAATTATGCTTGGAGGAACTCATTGCTCGACGAGATTGCACTTCCATGATGAAGAAGAGTGAAAGCAATGATCAGAAGGCCACCATCACCACCACATATTCATGACCAAGAACTGCAGGGTCAACCTGAGTAGCAACAGCAGCAGCAAGTAGAAGAAGAGGAAGCCACGGCGAGAAGCTGCGGAAGCGGGAGTAATGACGACAACACGCAAGAGGAAAAGACTGACAACAATAAGCAAGAAGAAGAAACGGACAACAAAAATGCGCGAGAATCCAAAGGTGGAGAGAATCAGGAGACCGAGAGCACTGTGATTAGTGTGACCAGTGATAGAACAAGTAATAAGAACAAGACCCAAGAAGAAGAGTGTGAAAAAAATAAGCAGGATGAAGAGACCGGTCACAGCAACACGTTAGAAGCTGAGTGTGGAGAGAACTAGCAGACAGAGACCAATGTGATCAGTGGGACCAGTCACTGCTCAAGTAACAACAAGAAGAAGCAACCAGAAAAGACTGATGACAATAAGCAAGAAGAAGAGATTGATAACAACAACGCGCGAGAATCTGAGTGTGGAGAGAGTCATGAGACGGAGAGCTCAAGTAACAACAACGATAAGCAAGAAGGGGAAAAAGAGACTGATCAGAATAACAGGTGAGAATCTGAGTGTGTAGAGAATCTGGAGACTGACAGCATTGTGATTAGTGTGACCAGTCACGGATCAAGTAACAAGAAGAAGAGATTGATTCATGAGACGGGGATCACTGTGATTAGTGTGACCAGTGATAGCACAAGTAACAAGAACAAGACCCAAGAAGAAGAGAGTGACAAAAATAAGCAGGATGAAGATACCGGTCACAGCAACACGCTAGAAGCTGTGTGTGGAGAGAACAAGCAGACAGAGACCACTGTGATTAGTGGGACCAGTCACGGCTCAAGTAACAACAAGAAGAAGCAACTAGAAAAGACTGATGACAATAAGCAAGAAGAAGAGATTGATAACAACAACGCACGAGAATCTGAGTGTGGAGAGAATCACGAGACGGAGAGCTCAAGTAACAACAACGATAAGCAAGAAGAGGAAACTAACACCAATAAGCATGAAGAAAAAGAGACTAATCAGAATAACAGGCGAGAATCTGAGTGTGGAGAAAATCTTGAGACTGACACCACTGTGATTAGTGTGACCAGTCGCGGATCAAGTAAGAAGAAAAAGAGATTGATTCACGAGACGGGGAGCACTGTGATTAGTGTGACTAGTCACAGCCCAAGTAACAACAAGAAGGAAGAAAAAGGGACTGACAACAAAATGCAAGAAGAAAAAAACATAGATCAATTCAATGCGAAAGAATTAAAGAATCAGGAGGCCGAGAGCACGGTTAATGTTTCCAGTCATAGCCCAAGTAACAACAAGAAGAAGCAAGAAGAAGAAACCGGTCACAATAGCTCGCGAGAATTCGAGTGTGGAGAGAATCAGGAGACTGACAGTGTTGCAATTATTGTGACCAGTGACATCCCAAGATGTTAAATATATTGTACCCTCAACAGTCTGACCGTACACTGCCAACTGTACTGGACAGTTGTACTTTCTATTTTTGTCTTGCTTGAGCATATATATCTCAACCATCTTACATTGTAACTATTCTTCTGAGTTCTGTACTTCTTCATACATTTGAATATACTATTCTTTTCTCTCTGCATTTCTTTGTGCTTCACAATTTATCATGGTATCAGAGCTACAACAGTAAGCCTCTTCACATAGTTCGGAGAGCCACACGATCCACACAGTACAGAGCTTCACAGATCTTGAGAGCATGCAACATAGTCTTTTCACAAGGCTTGGAGAGATTTCCATAATACTCTCTAAAAGATCACCATAAGAAGCTTGCGGAGGAAGCAGAGAACATAGAAGAAGAAACCTGCACAATTTTTCAAAGAACCGTCAAAGATTGACGTAGAAGAGCTGCAAAATAGAAGAATGTTTAAAGAACTCGAAGAATTTGTTCAAATTCGTTAAAGATTCGAGCAAAAGACATAATCATTTAAAGATTCTTGGAAATCACTCAAATCTGTCAAAGATTCAAGCAGATCATGAAGAAATCGTGAAATTTTTTCAAATCATTGAAAGATTCATGAATCTTTCTTCCACAGGTGTAAAGAACGCATCTCAGGCGCAAAGAACAACCATTGAAGCTGTGCAATTCGTCCTACGAACGGTTCCAAGGCAGGAAACCAGACCAGAAGGAACGAGGAGAGCACGGAAAGGGCAAAGGAACTTCAACCTTCAGATCTTGAACACAGGCCCGACAGTCGTTAGATTCGCAAGAAGTTGCACGAAGGTTAGTCATGTGGAGCGCACAGGAGGTTTTTTCACCTTAGAAATCTCGACGTCATCTTGACCATTCATCAAGAGACATGTGGCGAGATCCTATTCCATCGCAAAATCGGGAATCGGGAGTTGGATGAGAGAAAAAATCTACTCTCCAAAAAATCCGATACGCGAAATCACAAAATCCCGAAACGATCACAGCCGTCCATTTCAGAGGACAGGTGGTAGCAGATCAATGCATCGTCATATCAGCATTTTGGAATTCGGGGTTTCAAGCTGTCAAAGAAACTTGACATCGCAACTTGCGAAATCGCGATACGCGATATAGCGATCAGATCTCAACCGTCCATATCTCCTGGACACGTGGCGGACATCAAGGGCACCGTCAGCGTATCGGCACTTGGAGTTTCAAGTGGACAACAATTCGGAGCATCGCAAGTCGCGATATCCCAAGGAGGAATCAGGACCGTCCATCACTCCCAGACACGTGGTGTAAATCCGATGACTCGGAAAAAGTCCCGAAGAGGAAAGTGCCATCGGCATATCAAGATTCAAAAAATCGCGAAACCTGAGAACAAGTGATCGGGTTTCTTTCCAGTGAAATCCCCGACGCAAATCTAGCCATTCATCTGTTCAGGACGCGTGGCAGAGATCGAAGCTTTTGGGAAAAGTCCCGATAAGCGACTTCATCGGCTTTTCGGGATTCGGCATTTCGCAGATCCTGGAGACAAGAGGTCTGAGACACATCATATCGCGAAATCGCGAGAAGGGATCATGATCGTCCATTAGTTCTAGACACGTGTCGCAGATCGAAGCCATCGGGAAAAATCTCGACAGGACAGTTCCATCGGAAAATCGGCGATCGCGAAATCGAGGAGACAGAGAACCTCGACATCAGAAATTGCGAAATCTCGATTCGCAATATCCCGACCAGATCTGGACCGTCCGATCACTGCACGATATGGACCGTTGAAATGTCCAAAGGCGATTTTTCGCGTTTCGGCATTTTGCAAGGAAAAGAACGGGAAAATCCCGTAGCGTCTTAACATTAAATCACATGGTCACATTGCAAGGAGACCAAGGGCCATCTAAAGCCTGATAAGCTCCCATTGGCCATCGACGAATCGACAATCTTTGAGATTGGAGGTAAATACGAATTTTTCCCTCTATTTTTACAACATTTGTTTTTTTTAAAATGGCGTCGACTAGCAATCTAGGCCCGACTCAGGGTCCGATTCTTCTTGGTAAGAATTATGAATTCTGGTCTCTTTGAATGAGGTCATTCTTGCAAGCACAAGAGTGCTGGGAACCAGTGGATCTTAGCTATGTAGAACCAGATCCAGCAGCCCTCACTGCCATGACAAATGCGCAGAGAATTGCTCAGGCAACTCTGAGGACCAAAGAAAACAAAGCGAAATTCTGGATACAGAATTATGTGGATGATTCGATTTTTTTGAAAATCACAGGTGCTGGTACTTCCAAATAGGCCTAGGACATCCTCAAAATGTCCTACCAAGGAAATGACAGGGTAAAAACAGTTAAACTGCAGTCCTTGTGGACACAATTCGAGACTCTCAGGATGACAGAGTCCGAAACTGTAGATTAGTTCATGAACAGAGTCATGGGGATCGTCAACCAAATCAGACTCATTGGTGAAACCATCACTGATCAACGAATTGTTGAGAAAATTCTCAGAAGTTTACCTAGGAAATTTGAAATGGTTGTAACAGCCATCCTTGAATCCAAGGATTTGTCAAGATTTTCAACAGATGAACTAATTGGTACTCTGGTGACACATGAGACAAGACTACATCTCACAGATGAGTCAATCTCAAATTCCTTTCAATCTCAATTCTCATTCAGAAGAGGGAAAGGCAGAGGAAGAAGTAGAGGAAGAGGGAATAGCCAGGGTAACCCTCATACCAGTGGAGGAAATAGACAACAATATCCCAATCAGAATTTCCAAGGTCACAGAAATCAACAACAAAATCAACATCAGAATTTCCAGCCTCAAAGAGGCAAAGGGAGAAGGTCGAATGACAAATCCAACATTCAATGTTTCTATTGCAAAAATTATGGGCACTATGAATCTGAATGCAGGAAGAAGCAGGCAGATCAGCTCTCAGGCAGAGCACATGTGTCAAATCACACGGGAGAAAACTCAGGAGGTATGTTTCTCTCATGCCACAAATCTGAACAACAACCTAAAGATCTCTGGTTGCTGGACAGTGGTTGCAGCAATCACATGACAGGTAACATAGAATTACTTTCCAGCATTGATTCTTCAATTTCATCTAATATTACCCTTGGAAATGACTATTTAGTCAAAGTTCAAGGAAGAGGAACTGTTCCTATTCTTACTAAACAAAATGTAAAGAAAGACATATCTAATGTCTATCATGTTCCAGACTTAAAACATAACTTGTTAAGTGTAGGACAGCTCATTGAAAAAGGATATAAGGTACTTTTTGAGGGAGCATCTTGCAAAATCTATGATAGAAAACCCAGCAGAAAATTGATTTCTGAAATCTATATGACTCCCAATAGGATGTTTCCCCTCACCCTTAGAACTGCAAATCTGAGTCAACCTTATGCACAAAATGCATCAACCATGAATGAAACAATGGTTTGGCATACTAGATTTGGACATCTACCATTTCAGAGTCTAAGTCTACTTCAGAAAAACTCCATGGTCAAAGGTTTACCTATTTTTAAAGAGAAAATCCCCCCATGTGAGTCTTTCATACTTGGAAAACAAAAGAGAACCAGTTTTCCATAGTCTTTCAATCAATCCAAACAACATCTTGAACTTGTCCACACTGACCTATGTGGACCAATGCAAACAGAGTCAGTAGGTGGTAGTTTTTACTTTCTAACGTTTATTGATGATTTCAGCAGGAAAATCTGGATATACTTTCTCAGACACAAGTCTGAAACCTTTACAAAATTCAAAGAATTCAAGGATGAAGCTAAAAAACAGAGTGGTAAATTTCTCAAAGTACTCAGGTCAGATGGAGGAGGCGAATACAACTCCAAAGAATTTGAAAACTTCTGCAAATCTGAAGGAATCATCATGCAAGTAACAACAAGGTACACTCCACAGTAGAATGGAGTGGATGAAAGAAAAAATCAGACCATAATGAATATGGAAAGAACACTTCTTAAAGAAAAACACTTGTCAAATACTTTTTGGGCTGAAGCAGTAGCATGCTCAGTCTATCTTCTGAACAGATCACCAACCACCAGTCTACAGATGAAAGTTCCCCAAGAAGCTTGGAGTGGGAAAAAACTCAATGTAGCTCATCTAAGGACATTTGGATGCATAGCATATGCACACGTACCTTCCGAATTAAGGAAGAAGCTTGATGATAGAAGTGAAAAATGTATTTTCACTGGCTACAGTGAAACCTCTAAAGCTTACAGGCTTTACAATCCCATCACCAAGAAATTAATTCTCAGCAGAGATGTACAATTTTTGGAAAACCAATTCTGGGATGATTCAGAAAACCAACAAGTGGACAGTCAAAATCCTTTGCTGCCAAGTTCCGAAAACACAGAAAATTCAGAATAGCCAGTACCTCAGTCCATTCCTTCAAGAATGCAAGTTCAAGGACAACCAGATAATTCACAGGATACCTCAACTTCTAGCAGAGAATCATTCTCTGAACCACAGAATCAGAGAACTCGAAGTTTGAGAGAAATCCATCAACAGTTGGATGACTTTGAGCAACATAATCTTTTTGCTTTAATGTCATGTCAACCCACATCCTTTAAGGAAGCAGCTAAGGAGCCACATTGGGTTCAAGCCATGAACCAAGAAATTGACTCCATTGAGAAGAACAAGACATGGGATCTTGTTGATTTTCCAAGACACAAAAAGAGTATTGGTGTCAAGTGGGTGTACAAGACCAAGCTAAATGAAAAAGGGCAGATTGAAAAGCACAAGGCAAGACTTGTTGCCAAAGGATTCTCACAACAACCAAGTACTGATCTCAAAACAACCAGGTACTGATTATGGTGAAACTTTTGCTTCAGTAGCAAGATTAGACAATGTAAGAACTCTATTGGCCATAGCAGCACAACACAAATGGCAAGTATACTAGATGGATGTCAAGTCAACATTTCTAAATGGATTTTTAGAAGAAGAAGTTTATGTTGATCAACCACCTGGATTTGAAGTCCAAGAGCACCCAACCAAAGTGTATCGGTTGAAGAAAGCCTTGTATGGCTTAAAGCAAGCTCCAAGAGCTTGGTACAACAGAATTGACACTTACCTGATCAAAAGTGGTTTCAGCAGAAGCCAAAATGAACCCACACTTTATACCAAAACAGATCAGCACGGTAAAATACTAATTGTATGTTTATATGTTGATGACATGATTTACACATGAAATCTAGAACTAACAGATTTCAAACATACCATGCAATCTGAGTTTGAGATGACAGATCTTGGCATAATGAAATATTTTTTAGGCATTGAGGTTCATCAATCAGCCAAAGGCATTTTTGTCTGTCAGCAAAAGTATGCAGCATACATCATCAAACGGTTTCACATGGAAGGATGCAATCCAGCAGAAACACCCATACCTTTAGGCACAAAATTAAGTAAGAATGATGAAGGTCCCACAGTGGATTCTATTTTATACAAAAGTCTAGTAGGCAGCCTGTTGTATCTTACAACAACTAGGCCTGACATCATGTATGCAGCGAGCCTTGTCTCCAGATTCATGGAATCACCAAAATATTCTCATTGGAGAATGGCAAAACGAATATTGAGATATGTTGCAGGAACTCTCAATTTCGGCTTATGGTACACTCAATCTGATAGTAATCAACTCTCTGGTTACACAGATAGTGACTTTGTAGGTAGCCTAGATGACAGGAAAAGCAAATCAGGATATGTTTTTCAACTGGGCACAAACCTGATTTCATGGGCATTGAAGAAGCAGCCAATTGTATCCATATCTTCTGCAGAGGCAGAGTATGTAGCTGCTACCTCAGCTTCTTGTCAAGCTATTTGGCTCAGAAGATTATTGAAAGACATGTCACAAATAGAGAAGGATCCAAATCCTATCCTCTGTGACAACACATCAGCAATTGCATTATCCAAGAACCATGTGTTCCACAAGAAAAGTAAACACATTGACACTCGGTTTCATTTCATACGCGAGTTAGTCAATAATGGTGACATTGCACTACAATTTTGTGGTTCTCGAGATCAGCTTGCTGACATCTTCACAAAGCCACTAGGAAAGTCAGTTTTTGACTTCCAGAGACAACACTTAGGCATAGTCAGTGCTGCTGATTGTAACTGTTGAGTCTAAGAGGGAGTGTTAAATATATTGTACCCTCAACAATATGACCGTACACTGCCAGCTGTACTGGACAGTTGTACTTTCTATTTCTGTCTTGCTTGAGCATATATAGCTCAACCATCTTACACTGTAACTATTCTTCTGAGTTCTGTACTTCTTCATACATTTGAATATACTATTCTTTTCTCTCTGCATTTCTCTGTGCGTCACAATTTATCACAAGAAGCTACAAGAAGCCAGAACAAGAGACTAACATTTTTATGCGAGATTGTGAAGTGAGACTAACATTTTTACGCGAGATTCTGAACAGAATCAGAGCACAGTGATTAGTACGGGCAGTCACAGCACAAGTAACATTAGTAACAACAATGGTACCAAGAAGAACGGGAAAAAGAAAAGAAATAAAAGAGGATTCTAGTTTGTTTTTAAGAGATTTCATAGTTTTTTATCTGCTTTGATTAAATGTAGGATTGAGTTTTTTTGGGGTGGTATATATTGTTTGTAATGGGTTGAGTAGGAAATGGGTGGTTTAGTATTTATTAGGTCATTTGTTCAAATTTCAGGGGAGGGGTTGAGGGTGGAAGCTATTTGTGGGAGAATAAAACTGTTGTACGGGGCTTTCAGGGGAGGGGTTGAGGGTGAAAGTTATTTGTGGGAGAATAAAACTGTGCTCTTAGACTTGACTGAGCCTCACACAATCTTGGTGACAACATCTCATTCATTTATGGACAAATCATTCTTTCATCCATTATTGCTGCTGGGGCTGGCCCCTACCTACACAATCTTGGTGACAGCATCTCATTCATTCATGAACACATAACATTTCATTCATGGGTAGATGGTTCTTCCATCCAACATTGAGGCTAGCCTCTACTTAGAATCAATGTTTTCAAAATATATATATATTGTTTCACTATTAATTGCAATATTGAATTTAGCAAGATTTCAATGCTAAATCATTTTTCTGTTTATAGTTCACCTTCTGACTAATTGGAAGATATTTATGTACGACTGGCATAAACATCTTATGGTTTTAAATGTATTATAATTACATTTCTAGCATTGACTTTGTTCCTTCAATATTTATTGTCTGTTTGTTTGGGTTTTTGTTGTAATATTGAATTTTAATGATGAATTGAAGTGTTATTTCAGTTATTTTGATTTATTGAAAAAACTTTGTGAATATGTTTTCAGATTTCATTTAAATTTTTAGATTGTCAATTAGTTTAGATAGTGATAGTATTATTGAATTTTATAGATGAGTTTAAGTTATTTTATTTTATTGAAAAAGCTTTGTAATATGTTTTCAGATTTCATTTAAATTATTAGATTGGCAGTTAGTTTAGATAGTGATAGTATTGTTGAATTTTATAGATGAGTTTAAAGTTTAGTTATTAGTTGACCATGCTTTAAAATCACATAGATATTTACTATTTTAAAACATAATTTGAATTGAATATCAGTTTATTATAAATTAATGGTATAGAAAATTTAATGAATTAAATATTAAATTTTATAAAATTGAAAATAGAATTAATTATTTTATTATAAAGTTGGTTTTTTTAATAATGGAATTGATTTGGTTTTAAAAAAATTTATTCAGTTAACAAAAAATAATGAATTAAATATTAAATTTAGAAAATTGAGAATAGAGTTGGTATAAGTGAAAATTTTTGTAAGAATAGAAAAAACTCTTTTGGAAATCAAGTATTTTATTATAAAGTTGGTTTTTTTTTATAATAGAGTTGGTTTGTTAGTCAAGGTTTTTATATTTAAACAATAATAAATTTGATTAAATATTTTTTTTTTGTTTGTTAATTTGTGCCAGGGGCATCTAAGCCGTCAAAATCACCCCCTGAGCCACACCAACCCTTAACATGGTTGGATTTTTTGTCCCCGCAGGTTTCGAACCGGTGACTTTAACATCACGAAGTGGCTTAACAACACACTCCGTCACCGAATGTCCTACACCCCGGGGACTAAATTTGATTAAATATTAAATTTAATAAATTTGATGAATTAAATACTATATTTATAAAATTGAGAATAGAGTTGGTGTTATTAAAAAGTTTTGTAATGTTTTTTTGGAAATCAAGTATTTTATTATAAAGTTGTTTTTAATAATAGAGTTGGTTTGTTAGCAAAGGTTTTTGTATTCCAGTAGTAGAGATAAATGTAATGAATAAAATATTGAATTTTTAAAATTGAATTTACCTTTATCTTTATTAGATTGGAAAATAACAAATTTCAATCATACTCCATCATCGAAGCTATATTTTGTAGAGTAAATAGAATGACATGATGTTCTATCAATATCAAGTTGGCTTTCCTAGAAGGCCATTTAGTGTCACTAATAATTTGGAAATATTTTTCCTTGGATTAATATGCTTTTGTGTTTTAATATGTTTTTTAATATATGTCCTAACTTTCGTTTCAATGGGACAAAAACTACATCCAAAAAATTTTGAGCTATGAAAGAATGACTTATAACTTATAAGCCTCCTCATATTTAAATTGACACATCTCATCAACTCTGAAATATTCACTTTCTACAAGATTTGAAATTATAATAGAAAGGATAAGATAAATTTATTGTCCAACAAATTACTAGAGATAAGTCAATGGAACTACTCAATACAATACCATAAATACACTTTAGGAGAAAATTCCGGTCCTATATTGACTTTCCCTTCAAACAAAATCCATAAAAATGATGTAATTTTAAACTATAAATTGTTAATCCAAACTTTCTTCCATAGTTCTATCGAACCAAAACACTAATTCCTATCCCAGTTGAAATTTACATCATTCATGGACTAAAAAATGGCCTTCACCTACATGAACTATATGGGAATACTTTTTTATACTTTTTTTATATTATCTTAACGCCATTTTTTCTATTCATGGGAAATTTCATCTAGCCATCAACAAAATTTCACCATTCCCTAATATTAATTGATCATGTTTAACCACTAACTTATTTACTTCATTATTGGTCCTTTACATTATCAATATTCCCTAAAAATATCCATACAATTTCTCTAATCCTCTCTATTTGATGTAAGATGTGGCTGGTTCCAAGAATTATCTTAAAAGTTTGCAAGCTTCCCATCTTTCGCCTCCTAAAACAAAAACTTCCAAATAATGTATTTTCTCTATACAATAGTGTTCCATATTTATTTCCATTTTCATCAGTAGTATGATTGCACGTCTTGGGAACACTTCACTCATGTTTGTTATAGGATATGATTAGTTCCATGATTTATTTGAGAAGTTTGCAAGTTTCGCATTTTTATCCTCCAAAAACAAGATCTATCAAATCATATATGTTCTATATAGCATAGTGTTACATATTTCCATCCCTTTCGATCAATGGTAAGGATACACATATTGGGAACACCTCTCTTATAAATGTTTGGCCTAGCATTGATCTCCTCCCTTCTAAGACTACCAAAAATTGCTAAATCCATAGATATGTATTTAGTAAATTAATATTTATAATTCTCACTTACTCAAACTATTTTGAATGGTACAACTTATCCCATGCTCATAGTTTCCACTTTTTCCTTGCTCGAAAATAATTTTCTTGGAAATTTTCTATTCTTTCTCTAGTACTTTCTTTGGTGGAGATATTTTTAGCAAAGAAATGTAAGCATATATTAAAGAATCAATTTCAAAATTGAATTCTACCATCCAAATTCAAAACACTGAAGAATCCAGTTTTGACCATGTTTTTTAAAGAACTCTTTCCAACTCAATAATCCATGTTTTTTTCCACTAGTGGCCCCCCTAATTATTATTTAGTGTGAAAAGATTTCATTTGAAAGCTAAGAGGATGAGATATTCTCTTTTGAATCCCTTAGTGTGATATTTTACACACATATGCATGGACAAGAATACACATGAATGGTATTGAGTGTATTGATTCATTCATTAGATGATACAATGTCCTATTACATGGTGGGTTCTCTCAATTGTGGGCCTTTATCTTTCTTTCCTTTCAATGTGATCAAAATTATAAATATAATGATGGATGTGAGAATTATATTATTTTTCCTATAACTATTATTTATTTCTATACAATATTTTTGCATATATTAAATTTTTATGAGTGAAGATTCCAGGTCCTCTTCGTAGGAATTATTTTGTGAATTTATACTACTTTAATTCAACAATATTTTACATTTTTATTGAGGGATTTTCTATTTAGTTTTCTCCCATTTTGATATTACAATTCCAAAATATTCAAGATTTATCTTTGAGAAAACATAGAGGAGAACCACTTCTATAAAAATGCAGGGGGGATATTCATATCCTCCTCAAGCTATTGTTTGGACCTTAATATATCTAAAAACCAACATTTTTGGTGACCATAATGGGGAGAACAAAGGATGGTTTCACAGACCAAAATTCTAGTTACTCAACCTCGTCCAAATCAACCCCATTTAAAAGTTGGTCTTGGAAATCAAACAAGCATTTAACATCAATTGTACAATCTGGTATTATTAGCAGTAGGAAGTCAAGAAGAGCTTGACACATCATGGGAAACCCTCACCCACAAAGAAGAAAGAGAAATCACAAGAAGAAAAAGAATACAAGATAAAAATTAAAATATGGAATCATACAAGGGCCCATTAACAAGAAGCAAGAGAAAACAACTTCAAATTCTAGAAGTTGGTGAAAGTTCCACCATTGAAACAAGAATAACTCTAAGATAGAGATGAAAGAAATGAGATCCCTGAAGTAAGACATGAAAGACAAAGAATCCAATGAAGAAGGGAAATGACACACTTGATCTTCAAGGAGAACAACATCAATTACCAACTCTTCCACTACCAGTGTTGCCAACATTTTCTGGAGACAAAGCGACATATCAAAAAATACATATGGAAAAATTCTGGACTATGTGTGAAATCCATTTAGTAGAACATGACGACGTAATGGTCATAATTTTTATTTAGACATTGGTAGGCCTAGCCTATGAATGGTACATGTCTCTTCCTACTCAATTGATCTCATCATTTGATGACTTGGAGACTATGTTCATGAACATGTATGGACATCCAATTTCATACCATACATTACTCACCCAATTCACTTAAATTTGTTTAAAAAATGGTGAAAGAATCAGGGATTTAAATTTACAATTTTTTAATACATTTTATCAAATTCCAGAAGAGCAAAAACCAAACACTTTAGTTACACTTGGATGTTATAAGAATGTGATGCCTGCAAATGTAAAATATTTTATCAGGGCTTCATAAATAAATGACTTAGATGGAACTATGAAAAAAAGCAACATAGATGGAAGAAATCATATTAGAAACATCTGTTAATCCTGATATCATCCTTGGGAAATTTCAAAGGAAAATGGATACATTTTCTGTCTCAAATCAAGGAGCATCAACTTCAAGGAATGTTGAAAATTGGGGAACAAGGAAAGTTGAAAATAAAGGAGTTGGTGGATGAATCCTTCAAGGAGTCATCCATAATGTAAGAAATGATACAACCACAACTCAAGAGACAAAGCAAATATTAGAAATAGATCAAATGATTCAATAGATGCATAATGAGATAACAAGATTGAGAAGAGGAAAAAAAATTTCGCCTGCCAATCAAAATCCTAGAATTGTTGCTGACATATGACTTTTCAATTATTGCCTAATTAATTTAGTGAGCAACTAAAGAGTTGTACATTTAATTTTCAATCCAATTTCATATATTACTTAAAAACTATTTTTCACTGTATATGCATGTAACACACCCAACCCCTAAGTACCCTTTCTAGGGATGGGGCATCAACATTTTTCTTACTCTAATCATCTCGAATCCTATGTCTGAGGTATTCATCCTCTTCTACTCACCCGTGGCTTTCTAACAACTTCTATCGAGCTTAAATACGAGCTCTGGATCACAAGTTATGGTCTCCCAAAGCTCTTGGGTCGCTATTAGTTGAGGGCCACATGGCGCCCACGTGGGTCCATCTTGTTCGTACCATCTCCAAATGCCTACATCCATGGCATAAATTCATCCATCGTCCAATCCAACAATGAGAATTGATCCTCATTTAACACATAAGATAGAGGGAGGTTTGACGTTTGGCACTTCAACACTGAAATTCCCTTCTCCTTTCTGCACGTCTTTCCTCAGGAGTCCTGAGTTTCCGAAATCCTGAAGTAGCCCGAGATCTTTCCACATGGCTCTAGCCTTCAGGCCTTCGACTTGTCTATGACACTACACCCTAAACCTATAGAGTCTTGAGGTCCTAGACTCCCGAAGGGTCCACCCTCACATGTGGTAAAATATTTAACGTAGAAGTAAGGACAGGTGGGCCTTAGGTACTCCACCTGCCAATAAGCCAAGCGAATACATGCCAGGGGGGAATGACATGTGACAAGACATAGATGACATGTGTCACATTTTAATAGGTCGATAAGTTCTGTGAAACATACGAATCAAGGTGACATGTGGCACGTCATTTGTGGGTCCATTTCACCATGGTTGACATCAATGTGCCATGTCACTCCACATTGATGGCCTTCATAGGCCCTTAGATCTAATGGTCAATATGCATCCACATAGATCCATCGATTTACGGCCTCTGTTACTTCATAACTTTAGCATTTGGGGGATTCACAGTGTGGTTTCCTCCTTTCTTCCGAAGTGGTCAACGTCAGGATGACCATGGTCTAGATCTATGATAATGGGAGATCCCGAAGGGTCCCTAGATCTACAGTTCTCAATACTTCACAGCTATGACCTTCGTGGGTTTCATTGTTATGGATGGTCCTCTCTCCCAAAGTAGGAATTCTCCAAGGTACCGTACGTGAGTCCCTACACTAGTTGATCAGACGGTTAAGTGGGGATCTTAATAGACTCCCCAAATCCATGGCTTACATCAATTTGTAACTCTGGGGTTCGGGGATTTTGGTGCTATAAAACCTCTATTCTCCTAAAGTAGTCAACATTGGACTTACCAAATTGTAGATCCAATGACCAGGGGGACTCTTGAATACTCTCGGATCTACGGCTCACATTACTTCATGATTGGTAAATGGGTCATGGTTTAATGGTGGGATAGGTATATCTATCGTGATTAGGGAAACCGCCAGACGTCGGTCAAACTCGTGAGTAATCATAACAACAAGTTGCCTTCAATCGGTTTTAAAAATTGTAAGGTCGTAATACTCTAGAGCTCCGAACTCCTGAAGTTCTGAAGCCATAAAGGCTTAGCTCCTTTTAGGCCTAGCGCAGGGTTCCCATAACTTGGTCATATGGGTCCTCCAAAAATTATAGTGGGCTACATGTTAATCTCTTAGCCGTGAATTGGTTAAGGACATGGGTGTGAGCCCTTAGTCACATAGGTGAAGGGTTTGAAGGAGGCATCCTCCTTCCACAGAGTTTGAACTTGGTATTCCCGTGAAGGTAGATTCGAGAGGTTGGTAGGACTTAAACATTTCAATTAATCCTACCCGACTCTCTTGTAGACTCATGTACCATAACCAGGGATGATTTTAAGGATGGAAATTTATTTTAAAATGTAGAAACCTTGGCGAATATTGCTAATCCGTGATATGTCAACTATAAATGTTTGGCGATATTTTTTTTTAAAATATTCAAATTTCTAAGTATTTTATATAGTTTTTATAAACATTTTGCGATTTTTAATGTAAAATAATGTTATCGTATAGACTTTGGGTGAATCATTTTTAAAATAGTGAATCTCATTTTTGGAAAAACCATGGAAAATTAGCCCATGAGTGAAATTTAGCCCCTAAATCATTTTTAAAATAGTGAATCTCATTTTTGGAAAAACCATGGAAAATTAGCCCATGAGTGAAATTTAGTCCCTAAAATCATCCATGACCATAACTCTCTATATGTTAAACTAAGGCAACCAGAAGACAATTCAAAAGAATGGATTTACAAAGAGACAATAAACATTTCTACCTTAATCATTAAATACATAACTTATCCATAGACATATATATATATTCAATCATCATTTCCTTTTAAGTACACAGAGTATGAAAATACTTATCAGAAACTGGAAATCGTGTAGCGACTGCTGAAAGGGGTGTATGTTTCCACCCAACCATAGGCACAACCACTTCTGAATGGATTTATCATTGGCCACCCCCAAGATAGACCATGATTCTCTAAGAGAGGATCTTTGTTCTTGCTTTGCGATAGGCAGGGAGAAGGTTACTCTCCTCCTCCCATAGGATCTTGGCAACCGGTTTTCTCTGTACCAAG